>JAABVI010000056.1:0-275509 GCA_012273795.1 Dendrolimus punctatus | reverse complement strand
GGAAAGACATCAGACATATTAGTTTCAGTGGGGAAATATTACCACTGGAAGAGCAAAAGAAGAGTTGTGATGAGGTACAGGAATGTGATTCAAGTGACAGTGAATATGTACTAAGCTCATACAACAGTATATCTTCAGACTCGGAGAAAGAAATCACTAATATAGAAGGTGACTCTATATTGAAAGAGACTTCAAAAGAAGATGAATACCATAACTTAAAGAGGAAAAGAAAAGAACCAAAGCGTTATGGTCATTTTACTTCAGTGGAGAGTGTGACAAAAGATCCTTCAAGCATCCAAGAGGCCATGAAAAGTCCAGATAAGGATAAATGGATTAAGGCTATGCAGGAAGAATTACAGGCTTTTGAGGAAAATGATGCATGGTCTGTAGTGAATCAAGTGCCGCGAAATAAAACATTAGTGCAGTGTAAATGGGTATTTCGTAAAAAGTATGATAGTGATAACAGTGTGCGTTTCCGGGCTCGTTTAGTGGCAAAAGGTTTTACGCAGAAACCTGGAATTGACTATAATGAGACATTTTCACCTGTAGTTCGGCATTCAACATTGAGATTGTTATTTGCTTTATCTGTACAATTAAACTTGGATATTACTCATTTAGATGTAAAAACAGCTTTTTTAAATGGTCATCTTAAGGAGGATATATATATGGTTCAACCTAGTATATATGATAATTGTACAAATAATGTTGTTAAGTTGAATAAAGCTATATATGGTCTTAAGCAGTCATCTAGATCTTGGTATGAAAGAGTAGATCTTTGTTTAAACCAATTAGGTTTTAAGAAAAGTCATTTAGAGCCTTGTGTTTTTATGAAAATTAATAATAATGTTAAAATTATTGTAGCTCTATATGTTGATGATTTTTTTGTTTATTCTAACTGTAAATCAGAAACTGATAGTTTAATTTCTGTGTTGAGTTCTAACTTTAAAATTAAAAATTTAGGACAAGTTAGTCAATGCTTAGGAATGAGAGTAAACATTGATAAAGATTTAAATAGCATTACCTTGGATCAGGAACAGTATATAGAAGAGTTGTTAATAAAATTTAACATGACCGATTGCAAAGTGGCAAATACACCTATGGAATGTAAACTAGATGTTAAATTAGGTGAATTTTGTGACACTAGTATACCTTATCAACAGTTAATTGGTAGTCTTATGTATTTGTCAGTGTTAACTAGACCTGATATTTCATATAGTGTTAGTTTTTAAGTCAATTTAACAATTGTCATACTAATGTTCATTGGTCATATGCAAAGAGAATATTGAGATATTTAAAGAAAACAAAAGTTATTGTTTGAAATACATAAAAGAAAAACCTAAATTAGAGGGATTTGTTGATGCTGATTGGGCTAGCAACTCAGTAGACAGAAAATCATATACAGGTTATTGTTTCATGATGTCAGGCTCACCTGTTTCATGGGAGAGTAGGAAGCAAAGAACTGTTGCGCTTTCATCAATGGAGGCAGAATACATGTCTATTGCTGAGGCATGCAAAGAGGCTATGTATTTGAGTTCATTGCAGAATGAAATAACTAATTATATGTATCCTATAGTATTGTATAATGATAGTCAGAGTGCCCAAAAGCTTGTAGCAAATTATGTAGTTCATAGAAAATCTAAACATATTGATATTCGATATCATTTTGTGAAAGATGCTGTTAATGACAACATAATTGATATCAAATATTTGTCGAGTTCTGAAATGCCTGCAGATGTACTGACTAAATCTTTGAGTGCTACTAGACATAATAGTTGTGTTTCTAAATTAGGTGTTGTACATTAATTTATAGTATATTTAATGTAGTGGGGGTGTTATAAAGTATACATTAAATATAGATGATATTCTCTTAGTAACACTAGTAACAATATGTAACACTATGGCTCTTTCTATATGTTTTGTCTGTGGTTCCGGCGTCCATGTTGTTCCGTCTTGAATAAAGTGTTAATGGCTTGTCAATCGAATACCACTGCGTTTTATTTAAATTATGATACATTTCTATCTCCTCTGCCTCTAAGGAAGGTAATTCAATTTCTTGGTTAATAGTAAAAAAGTTATCGAAAACTACAGGCAACGCATTTATATCTAGATTTTTATAATCCATAGTATAATCACCTTCTTCAAAGTTGTAACCAAATAACAGATTCTCATTATTTGGCGGTGGAGTAAAAGGTTTCTTAAATATCGGTTCTAACTTCTCAGTTTCAGAAGGCACGTTAAGTTTTGTGCTGTCGTTATTTATATTTACATTATCTGTTTTCGTATCACCTCTTTCTGACTGTATTTTAGTTTTTTTCACAAGCGATGGATTGTTGGTCTTTTTTCCCGCAGTTTTTCCTGTTTGGTTTTCAGCTTCTGTGTCAAATTTATTACATGTAAGATTACTCTTTTCCTTTTGGTTCCTACATTCTTGTTGTGTAATTTTATTTTGCTTTTTCGTAAACTTACTATTACCCTTTTTGCCTTTGCTGGGCCAGGTTCTTCCAGCATGTTCAAATTAAATCTATTAAAATAAATATCTTGAATATCTTCTGTATTACTCTCATCATCACTCAGTTCTTTTGGCTCGTCAAGGTCTTCTGTTTCTTCTGTCGAAATTATATTTTCTACACTTCTTCCTGGAATAACATTGATTTTCTTTTTTTGTTTGATTTTTTGACGCTACTTGTGCCGTACCTCATTTCTTTGAGCATGGATAGAACAGTTTGATTAATAACTTCTTTATAGTTTTCATTTCTAGCTTCTAGGTTTGCAGTTGGCAGTCTATCTAAAACTTTATTTCTATTTATCGGACTTATGCCGCACTTTTCGAACCCAGCTATTACATTTTTATGTACATTGCATTCTATTGCTTTCATAAGCTTTTTAAGAAGCGACGGAAATATATTTTTGGGTATAGTAGCCTGCACTCTCCCATCGGTCTTTTTCCAATTATAGAGTATGTGCCGCCAAGCACTCTTTAGAGGTCTGAAAAAAGCCACGTCTAAAGGCTGCGTAAGGTGGGTAGAGTTTGCCGGTAAAAAAATGAACCTAATGTTACGTTTCTCACACTCGTTTATAATTTCTATTGAAAGATGAGAGGCGAGATTATCGCCTATAAGAATTTTTGTTTCGGACTTATCTTCAAAATATTTGAAAGCGATGGTTCTCACCCAGTCTTCAAATGTTATTCCATCAAACCAGCCAGAACTAGTACTATTATAACGACAACCTTTTGGACCGTTTTGTCTCCATGTGTCGTATACATGTTGAGCCTTATATACCACATACGGTGGTAATAAGGATCCATTTGCAGCAGCAGCCATCATAATGGAGATTGAACCTTTCGTATGATTCATTATTCTCTCTGGATATTTAACACTCCTTTTTGCTAGAATCCTTTTTCTTCCTGGATCATCCACCAAATTGGTCTCATCATAGTTTACAATATTGCATAAAGGAATTCCTTGTAATGACACCTCTAACTCGTCAAAATATGCTTCTATTACCTCTGGGCAGACTGCTGCTCTTGATCGTTTTATATTTTGGCTCAGTCTAGTAGTAATTTGACTTTTGTGTCGTTTCAAAAAGCATTTTACGTAGTCAGGACCGGGCATATTGTTTTTGAATTTTTTTATTTCAACTCCTAAATTGTCCAAGTACCCCTTTATTAGTAGTCTGAAATCTATTATTTCAAGGGGATATCCCCATTCAGAGCAAAGGTTTATATATTGGATAAGGTATTCCTCTGCATCCGATGCTAAAGCACATTGGCCACCTTGCTTCTTCATTATAAAAGTATTGTGCCTATGAAGGACCGATTTAGAGATATTGTATTTTTGTGCAATCTCTATTAACGACTTGTTAGTAGTGTTGTACTCATTTAGGGCCTGTTCTATGAGCAGCTTGTCATATTTTTTATAAATTTTGTTTCGACTTGGTTTATATGTACGCGGCATTATCGATAGTTAGGAATCTGAAATAAGATTAATGAAATATAATCGTAACAAGCTAGCATGCTATGCAAATATTGTACATTCCCAATAACATCCTACTATTATTATAACACCAAAAACGAAAGAAGCTGGCGATCTCCTAAACAGCAAATGGTACCTAAAACCGCAACCAAATGGTGTTACAAAACTTGGCAGCTACAATAGCACAGAATTACGTACAAATAAATAAGCATAAACTTCAAACCATTAACCATTATTTTTAAGATCGTTGCGAGCTGTACATTAAAAATGTTAAATATACATTGCGAGTAGGTACAAGCTTTTCTAAATGACTATAAATCAAGTGACAACCCTGTTCCTATAGTCCCTTTACTGTCTCTTGACACACCACATCGTCCCTATTTAGTAAATATGGCGTCCCTATTGACCCCCTAGTCGTACCTAAAAACCCCCAACGCGTACCTAAAAACCTCATAATAAATAACTGAATTCTCGCTCTTAGTGAAATATAATTATACGATTTAAAAACTTTTCAATTGTACTTACATTACGTTATACAGGCTCCAGAATAAACACCAACCACGTAGATAGTCGTTATGATACCAATAGAACACAAAAACAATGAACTTTTTAAAATTAAACACACTTCGATAGCAGGTAAGCTCAAACACGAAACTTCAGAATGCTGTTTTGGCAATTTGTTTCTAACTTCACGCCAAATAAAAGTTACCAGTTCAAAAAATAAATATTCTATATTGATTTTTTGCCATTTTATAGGCTATGGTTCATCAATTGTCAGAGTTATTGCCAGGTAATTTGAATCCCAAATTTTTCCCTATTCACCCCACGATCCTATTCACCCCGTTTGACGGTATGTACTATATAAACGAACAAAAAAACTGTTTTTTGTTTACTGCAATTGCAACAGTTTATGACTCAAAACAATGAAGCTGCTTACTTTTAATCATGCCTAACTTTGTGATGATTAAAAATCCAAAAATACGGCCCAAATATATGAAAGAATATATAAACCTGAAGAGTTTGTTTGTTTGCTTAAACGCGCCAATCTCAGGAGCTGTTGGTCTGATTTGATTAATCAATTATTTCGGTGTCCGATAGCCCATTTATCGAGGAAAGCCACAGGCTATATATAATCACGCTAAGAGCAAAAGGAGTGGAGCACCAATGAAGAATGTTTCAAAATCGGGGACTTTTTAAACATTATTTTTTACTATTCCCCGCAGACAAAGTCGCGGGCAGAAACTATTCAATATTATAAAGAGGAAAGATTTGCATAATATTAAGTTTTCGCGATTTGTATACGTAGTAAAACATAGTTTTATTAGGAAAGATTTGTATGTTTGTAACGGATAAACTCAAAAACTACTTGACTGTGGAAAATACCATATATTAATGCTTGAGTAAAGATGTATGTAAATGTAAATAACTTTATTTAAAAGACCACCATAAGATTGCGACATACGCCACTAGATGGCGTTGTTCATTATTGAGGCACACAATGGTTTAACGATCGCCACTTATATAGAGTTGGGATCCGTTTCACAAAACTGGTTCGCTTTTTGTGGCCACGGCGGTGGCAATAAATGTTCATACAAGTGTGTGTGTGCGTTTTATTTCTGTACGTAAGTGAAATTAACATCTGGTGCCGAAACCCGGGAACGGTAGTGGTGAGTTTTAGTGCAATATTGAACTTTAAAAACACTGGTAAATTAACTTTGACTTTTTTAATGAACATAGAATAATTGTGAGAATATTGGACTTGTAAAAATTTTAGTTTAGCTTAGGGACTTAGTATATTTTGTGTTAAATTTGGACTTGTAAAATTTTCAAGCTTAGCTAGGGACTTAGAATAGTTTAGGCAAAAGTGTTCAGACGGGGAACCTACGCCCGTTGAAATTTTATAAGTGTTAAAATTTCAAACACTTAGAAAAATTTTGAAATTTTTTCGTGGAACATAGAAACATTTTGTGAAGTTTCCAATCACTTCCATACACATTTGAGTTAACTGATCCTATCTTTTGGAACAATAAATCGATAAAATGGAAGGCTATTTAAATGTTCAAGATGATCGATTTAAATCACTGCTTAAGGCAGAAACTAATTATAGAAAGAGTCCAAAGGAAAGAATCACTCAAGGATACATTGAAATTCGTTTGGAGACACTGGAAGAATTATGGAGAGAGTTCAAAGATACTCACAGGAAACTAATCTCAGGCGTAAAGGCAGATCAGCATGAATCAATCAACTATTTTAAAAACGATATGTACGAAAAGTTTGAGGAAAACTACACGGCATACAAATGCTTATTGAAAGATGCTCTACGAGCGAAGGGATCATCTACAAAAGTACATCATGAGTCTGAATCTGAGACTTGCTCGCCATCGTTATTCAAGTTACCACGCATACAATTACCAAATTTTAGTGGTAATTACGCGGAATGGCAAACATATTATGACATGTTTATGTCGATGATCCACGAGAATGTATCTTTATCTGGAGTCCAAAAACTGCACTACCTTAAGAGTACACTAGCGGGTGAAGCGGAGGCATTAATCCGAAACTTACCAACGACGGACTTAAATTACAAGCTGCATGGGAGAAGCTCACTAAGAGATACAATAATAAACGCTACAATTGTAACACAATTTTGAAGACTTTGTTTTCTCAGAAACAAATTACCAAGAGTCTGCTAATGCCATAAAACAGTTACTGGATGTAACATCATCATGCTTAGTCAGTTTGGATAACTTAGGCGTACTACGTCATCGTGGGATGCTTTCATCAATTTCTATGTCACTTCAAAGTAGATAAGATCGCACAGGCTGTGGGAGATGCACATTAATAATGTAAACGCAGACAGTCTGCCAACGTGGAGTGAACTTACACAGTTCCTTGAGTCACGATTCCGAACTTGGAGATGATTGATGGAGGAAGTACCATGCGACATACCCCATCACAACAAAAGACTATCACTAAGCCTAAGGTGTATCATACAGCTATGCATGAAACTAAAACTGACACAGGCATAGTATCTCAGCTGCTAGTAAGCAATGTCCTATGTGTGGATCCAGCCATTTATTATTTAACTGTACACATTTGGTAAGCAAACTCAAAGGGAACGGACGATTTTGTACAATCTAACGATGTGTTTAACTGTTTGGCTCCACACAAGTGTGAATCAATGCAGGCAAAGTACAAGTTGTCGTAGATGTGGAAGACGACATCACTCACTACTACATTTTGATAAGGAGAAGAGCCAAGGGACTACAATCATTTGGAGAGCAAACACAGACTATTAGGCGAACCCCACTCATCAACAAATTAACTTCTAAATAGACGAAATTGATGTCATGGCAAATTTTGCTAACAAGAAGGAGATCGGGAACGTACTACTCGCAACGGCTGTAGTTCAGTCTCAATCACGAACCGGACAAAACTAATATCGACCAAGGCTCTCAAGCTTCTTTTGTACCGAAGAAGTAGTTCAATTGTTAGGTTTAAGCGTAAAGCAATAAGTGGTTGCGTGTCAGGTTTGGGAAAGGGTCAGTTACAGCTTAAGCATATGGTTTCATTGCATCGCGGAATAATCCGCAATGTTCAATCAACGTTACCGCGTTTGTATTTAAATCCTCACTTCACGTATTCCATCAATCAGTACAATCACCTGATTGGTTAGAATTGAGAAGCTTCCACTAGCCGATGCAGGATATACATCAAATAGACGCAAAATAGACGTTTGCTTGGAGCTGAAGTGTATGCTGAGATATTATTAAGTGACATTATTAAACACCCCCAAGGATATCTTATAGCTCAAATACAATCTTTGGTTGGGTCATTTCTGGGAAGGTGTCACAATCAGCTTCAGCAAGTGAAAGAATGTTAAGCTTACATGTACAAGTAAGGGAAACAATGTACTAAAGAAGTTCTGGGAATTAGAGAACGAACCAAATATCATTCAGAAGAAGTTGACAAGAACGGAAGAGAAATGTGAAGAATTCTATGATTAACCACTACTAGAAATAAGGAAGGTAGATTCGTCGTGAAATTGCCTTTTACTAATGAAGATCCAGAATGTCAATATGGAAGATCAAAAGATTCTTTTGTGCTATACAAAAGAGATTCTATTTATTAGAAAGAAAGTTCAAGAAAAATCCTAAATTTCACGAAGAGTATGCAAGGGTCATGCAAGAATACATTGATTTAAATCATATGACTCGCATCACCAATGAGGTTCCGTACGAACTCATTGATCTCCCAAAGCAGTTTACATCCCCCATCATGCCGTGGTGAGGGAAGACAAGGAGACAAGTAAGCTACGTGTTGTTTATGACGCCTCTTGTAAAGGATAAATGGTGTATCACTCAACGACAACCTGCTTGTGGGACCGAAATTACAACAAGACCTGCGACACATCTTAATGAGATGGCGAAAACACCCTATCTGCATAGTTGCTGACATCGTCAAAATGTATCGCCAGGTGCGAGTTCATAATGAAGACACTCGTTTCCAGAGAATCTTGTGGAGAGACAATCTTAATGAGCCTGTGGGCCATTATGAATTGCAAACCGTGACATTTGGTACAGCATGTGCCCCATATTTGGCTGTAAAATCACTGCAAAGATTGGCAGAAGAGGAGCAGGATAAGTTTCCTATAGCGGCTAAGATTACGAAACAGGATTTTATGTCGATGATATGATGACACTTGTGAACGTATAATGAGGCTATAGAATCTACAAGCAAATGAACCAATTACTGAACTCAGGCGGCTTTCAACTGCAAAATGGAATAGCAATAGTGATGAATTTATGAATTTTATCAATCAAAAGTCCAAGAGTGGTGAGAAAACTTTAGATATAAAATCCGACAACACTGTAAAGGTTCTGGGTATCCGCTGGAATCGGGATACAGATAATTTTGAATACACTGTGAATCTACCTGAGTTGTCTTCACCAATAACAAAAAGAAAGGTTCTATCTGACATAGCCAAGCAATATGATCCCATGGGGTGGATAGCCCCTGTCATAGTAACAGCAAAAGTATTCATGCAAAAATTGTGGAAGTCAGGCTTGCCATGGGACAGTGAGTTGACTGGAGAGTTACTAAACGAATGGACAAAATATAGAGAGGATTTAGTTAATCTAAAGAAGATCATGGTACACGCTGGTTGCGGTATACCAAAGGCTCGCAATCAGAACTGCATGCCTTTGCTGACGCTTCTCAGTCCGCCTACGGAGCAGTTGTTTATTTAAGAGTTGTTGATGTCCAGGGCAAGGTTCATGTGTATTTAATCACATCCAAGACAAAGTAGCTCCAATAGAAAAGGAGTTAACGATTCCTAGATTAGAACTTTGCGGTGCTCTCTTGGCTGCAAAGTTATTATTCGAAACATCTCAATTATGCATATACAGAAGGAGAACTTATTGGCTTGGTCCGACTCTACTGTGGTTTTGGCCTGGTTACGTGGCTTGCCATCTAGATGGACCACATTTGTGAGCACCGTGTCTCTGAAATTCTTACTATTTTGGACTGTGATCAATTCCGGCAGTTGCTACAAAGATAATCCTGCAGATTATGCATCTAGAGGCATGCAACCATCAAAACTTAAAGATCAGTCGCTGTGGTGGTATGGACACACTGGTTGAGTCATGACGTTGTTCCTTCGTCCAAAAACGAATTTATAACTCATGAAGAAGAGAAATCTAGCAAAGTTATGCAAATCAAGTCTTAGTTGCATTGAGAGAAGACAGAGATAAAAGGATGTTAGAAGAAGAAAAGAAATTTATTTGGGCTAAGTATTCATATTTAAGAAAATGCTAAGAGTTATTTCATATGTAGAAGATTTATAAACATAAGAGGCCTAGAAGTGGAAGAAAGAAACAAACCAAAATTTATTACAGTGAAAGAAACTAGGGAAGCTTTATTATCATGTGTCAAACAAGTTCAGGAATTATGGTTTAAAACTGAAATAATGCAATTAAAGACACGAGGGAATCTACCGAAAGCAAGTGAACTTCACTCACTCAATTCCGTTTATATGTGACAATGGAATTTTGAGAGTCGGTGGACGGATTCATATGGCAAATTTAAGTTAGACGAGCGCCATCCAATTATATTGCCGCAAAAATGTCATCTCACTCGAGTCATTATAACAGATGCGCATAATTCAACCATGCATAGCGGACCTCAAGCAATGCTCAATTATATTAGAAGCCGTTTTGGATCATACGAGTGCGCAATCAAGTGAAGAAACCTATCAGCAGTGTATTACTTGTTTGCGATTTTCTCAAAGGAAGAAATCTCCTTTAATGGTCAACTACCTGAAGTCCGAGTAAAACCGGATAAGCCTTTTAAGGCAGCTGTGTGGATTACGCTGGACCTATTAACATAAGATTTTCGCCAGGCAGGGGAGCTAATCTTACAAGGGCTACATATGCTTGTTTGTATGCATGATCACTCGCGCGATACACCTGGAAGTTGTGTCAGATTTAACTTCAAAGGGATTTATCGCAGCATTCCGGAGATTTATAGGAAGAAGAGGACGTTGTCAGGATGTTTACTCTGACAATGGCACAAACTTTGTGGGAGCTGACAAGGACCTAAGGGAAATGTTTGATCGGGCGAAATCTAAACTTCCTGAAGAAATATCAGAGCTCCTAAGTTTAGAAGGTACTACCTGGCACTATATACCTCCTCAGCACCAAACTTCGGTGGCTTATGGGAAGCGGAGTTCGTTCTGCGAAACTGCATCTCAGAAAAACAATCGGTGAGAGTACTTTGACTTTCGAAGAACTAGCTACTTTACTGATTCAAGTGAGGCATGTTTGAATTCACGTCCAATGAGTCACATTAGTGACAACCCTGACGATCCTCTCCCCCTGACACCCGGCCACTTTTTGGTAGGTGAAGCACTTACGTCTGTGGCCGATGATACGCATCTACAGCAAGCGAGTAATGTAAATTGTTTAGATAGGTGGCGAGCAATTCAAAAAATGAAAAATCAATTTTGGAAAAGGTGGTCAAAAGAGTATGTATTAAATTTAAATGAGCGTCCAAATGGACTACTACCATTCGGGAACCGGAGATAGATGACGTTGTAATCATTCGCGAAGAAAATTTACCCCCTACTAAGTGGATTTTAGGAGAATAGTTGAAAAACATACAGGCAAAGACAATGTAACTCGTGTCGTTACTCTAAAATGTAAAGACAAGTGCATCAAACGGCCGGTAAATAAGATTTGTATTTTGCCCAAAGAGTAGTAATCTTGTTTTATATTTTTTTTCATTTGCTCGGTTATTTTCTTTATATCAAACATTTCTAAAACCTTTTTTTGATAGTGGGCGGCGATTTATTGGAAGGACATTGGATTTGTGAAATAAATCCCAAGTCCTTAGTGGGCGGTATGTGGAAAATACCATATATTAATGCTTGAGTAAAGATGTATGTAAATGTAAATAACTTTATTTAAAAGACCACCATAAGATTGCGACATACGCCACTAGATGGCGTTGTTCATTATTGACGCACACCAATGGTTTAACGATCGCCACTTATATAGAGTTGGGATCCGTTTCACAAAACTGGTTCGCTTTTTGTGGCCACGACGGTGGCAATAAATGTTTCATACAAGTGTGTGTGTGCGTTTTATTTCTGTACGTAAGTGAAATTAACATCGACCGATTTCAAAACTTCATTCATCATTAAAATGCTACATTATTCCAGATTAACATAGGCTATATTTTTATACTAGAAAAAAATTAGCGACCCCTACTAAAAGTTCAATAACGTAACCCCAAGTGTAAAAAAAAAATATGTTTGAGTGGGTCCGGAGATGAATTAAATTCACCATTAGACCCGATACATGGCGCTGGGATCGGGTTCTAGATTTATATTTTTCAGGGCAGGACAACGTCTGCCAAACCGCTAGTGTAAAATAACCGAAAAAATTACACGACCATAGTAATATTTATATGTCAGAAATCAAAAAATTCGCAGATTAATGGATACAATAAAAAAAATAGTTTACAACTCTTATGAAAGCTAAATAACGTAAAATAATCATTCGCAAAAGCAAAATAAAAAGCGTAGAAAAATTTACTTTTTATTTGTGAACACGGTCACGCTGCATGCATGGCTATCTCTGCCAATCAGACACGCTAAGTGAGATCGGTCGTTTGTTAACACATTATAAAAGAAGAGCTAGCGGTCGAAAGTAGCTTATAACAAGGCTCTAAAATTACACGGTCTTATTCATATTGAATTAGAGTAACTTTGTAGGCTTCTTTAAGAAGCCTAATATAGTTGCCTATATTAAGGTTACCTAATGTAGTTTGTCTATGTCACTCGCATATTACATTTTTTATATAATAGTAGGGGAGCCCAAGATGCTAAATGTAGATTTACTCGAGCGTCGCGGGGACCTTTCGGATTGTGAAGATTAGGTGCCAGAAAGAAAGAAGCTAATATGATGTATGCCTTTTCACTGGAACGTGTACAGGGTTTTCAAAAAAAAGGTCGCACAGAAATATTCAAGCGCGTCAGATATGCAAAAGGGATGGTAAGTATATTCTAAAGGAACTCTTTTTCAAAAGACTCAGTAAAAGAAAGAGACGGTTTGGACGCGACCAAAAGTCATGGCCGATATTTGAAAACGCAAAAAAGGAACAATGAAATGCTCTAGCGCGTCAGATTATTTACAAACGGTTCAGATTGATGTGTTTGTCGTGCTGCCTTATAATCTGACAATTACGTGGAGAAATATACTTAATCTGACGGTTTAAAAAAATAAACAATAAAAAATACCTACACCATATATATAGGGTTATATGATGGGGGTACATAATAGGGTGCAAGGTTTCTCCCCTTACGTTATTCTGCTACGCTGTAGTAAATCCCAAAATCCCTGCTTGGGTTCCCCCTACTATAAATTGACAGTTCACTACTACAAATCTGTATTGCTCAAATCTCAACAATAATATTATTATACGAACGTTCCACAGAAATATGATTTTGGTTTATGTCAGTTTGTGTGTGTGATCTGGTTTGATAAGTCATTTGCAACGAAAGTTTGAGGAGGCGCTACTGCTTGTTTATTGGAAGATGTTAAAAATTATTTTAATGACAATTGGTTCGGTCAATATCCATTTAGTGGTATTTCAAATATTTTTAATTTTATTTGGGGGGGGACAAAAATACAATGATTTTAAAAAAAGAACAATAATATGAACATTTTGTGACGGAGAAACTACTTATTATTAAAATAGGCTTTGATTTAATTCGCATTTATAGACACTAGACTATCCATAAACAAGTCAATGTACACATAATCCAACTTGCTGAGTTTGTTGAATTCATTCACTGTTCTAACAAAAAATGAGTGGCGTCTGTGTAATTCTTTGTAAGGTCCAAATGACAAAAGACACGGTCGCGATATGAGCATTTAAGACTTCTAGATTTCAGCAATTTAAGAAATAACAAAGTAACCACACCTAATATTTTCTTATGTTTTCGCGGCTTGTATACATAATAAAACTACGTTTCAAGGGTTTAAGCGCGGTAATTTATTTGATTTTTATTATTCCGACGTTTCGGCCATTTTCAGTGGCTGTGATCACGGAAGACAAAGATGTCAAGTGACAATGAGTATTGTTAATGTTTTCTTTAGCCTACCGCCAACTGTTCATTTTAATTATTTAGTCTTAATTTTGTTTATGGTTATTATTTACTCTATGGGAGCCCAATCTAGTTTAACCACGCCTAAGACCGTAAAAACGTAGATTTATTATAACTCATTATTTGATATTTTAAATGTCCAATAATACTTTACTTATTAGTTGGGATCGACCGCTAACTCTAGTTAGAGACAGACTGAGCATATGTAGGCAACGTATTGTGAGACAACATGAAAAGGGTCGTTGTGCACACGTCCTGCGTACGCAACGAAAATTGACTCAGTTGTCATTTCTCGGAAGATGCATTGGTGTGTAAATATTAATAACAGCACATAAATTTCCCACTGCTGGGCTCGGTACTCTTATTGTAGGGGAACGAACAGTATACTCGCCACGCTTTTCCAAGGCGGCTTGGCGGGTTTGACACATCGGTTATCTCGATGTGCAGGTTTGATCATGATGTTTTCATTCACCGTTATTAAGCTCGTGATAATTGTAACAATAAACATATTGGGTCATAAAACTGCCTAAATGTTGCATGCGTTCTGGTCATGATTCGAACCCGCGCCCTTTTCAGTTTGTGGTGTCTGCACCATTACCTATGCTACCATGGTTTTTTTTTTTCGTGAATGTGAATGAAACAAAGAGCTAGCTTACATAGCTAATGAGGGTAGATTGAACATGTTTTGTGCTATCCTATATAGAAGTTGCATTGATTGCTTGACCAGAGTTGAGAGCTATAGGAACAGTATAATTGCGGCTATTGTTAGCATTTTACACAAAAACAAAAATGAATTAAGACTGGTTGCAGGGTGCTGCTTAGACTAATTAATTTAATGTAGAATATATGTAAATGAAATGCTTCCCATTAAAAATGACTAACTGATAGATATTCATGTATTAATTTAATTTTTTCAATAACTAATTGTTCAAATTGTTATTAAGGATTATTGTATGTGTAATAAATAAATAATCATTATTATTATACCCCCGGGAAAATCCTTCGGTTTCTTTTCATTCCCGTAAATAACGTAGCTTCCACATGTTAGAGTCATGATAAATATATGGTGCTGCGGTCACATTGCAATTCATTAAAACAACACGTCGTCAAAGCAACGCAAACAAAGTTTCACTGGCACAGTAAGTCGTCATATAAATTCAAGGATATAGAAGTTATAATTTATTGCACACGTGGCGTAAGTAGGAATAATATGTCTCTATTTTAAAGCGCTCGATCACGTAATGCATGGAATAACATAAAAAACAAAACTTACGCCATTATGATTCTCCACATCTAGGACGTCGTTCATTTCGTTAGTCCTGGAAAAGACGCAAATCTTTAATAACAAGAAATAAACGAGCCAAGTGCGTGTCGAGCACGCATATCGAAGACTTCCATAGAGGCCAAGTTTGACGAAAAATAAATGTGCATCATTGTATTTGCAAGTAAATTAAGTATATTCTAATTTACTCCGTGCAGGAACGGAGAAAGAATACAATTTCCTGCGGCCGGGCGGCCTGTCGTAAGAGGCGACAAAACAACCCACAGCCAGGTGGTAGGGCATTTGCCCGACTGGATGGCTACCACCCCTGGTCTAAAGTATGTCGCCATAACAACCTTGAGTTGTGTTCCGGCATTAGTGAACCAGGTTCCAGTCTCCTTTAAGAGGGCAGCAGCGCATTTGTAGCATCTTTGGTGTTGCAAATGTCCATAGGCGATGGTAACCGCTCTCCATCAAGTGGGCCGTCTGCCTGTCTGCTGACCTCCTGCAATAAAAAAAAAAAAAAAAACTTGCAAACCCAGTGACACACGTTTAATTTTCATATCATTCCAAATAGTGAAATTTACATGAGTCAAAAAAACATTTTTTTAACACTTAGGATATTTAATTTAATTTTAAACCATATTTCTATGTTTTACGATAGATGGCATTAAAGTCGATATAGAAAACATTGGGATAGTGTCTGTATTGGATTAAATTGTATGGAAATTTGGTATTATGTTTTAGATAATGTGAGATAAAAGGGTACGCACCTTGCACAAATTGTTCGTGTCCTTCGATAGCTTAATGAGCAGGCACCAGTATAAAACTCTCACATCTTCTAGTTTAAAAATATATATTAATATTTACACACGTCGCGGCGCGGATGGATTGATTTTGAGTAATTATTTGAATATTTTGAGTTGATACTTTTTAGTTTGCGTACGTGCGTAGTGAGCGAGATTTGCAACGTCTTCTTTTTGGTGCGGTAGCGGGGTAGAGGGGGGAGATTTTGAATACGGAACGGGAAGGAGTGAACGAATGGAATGAACGGCCCGTACATCTCCCCCGGCCTAGAGGTTATCCTCTAGAAATAGAGGGAATATATTAAATAATAATAGCGTTATATAAATACATACTATACGTACTTATACATTACATAGCGTGAGATAAAATAATAGAGTAAATATATAAATAAGCGATATATGTGAGTGTTTTATTGCGATGGTAGAGGACAGACTTTGACCACAGGACGAATGTGACTACCACTATTAGTGCGAACTTTTATAGTGCGTGTAACATTATCTTTGCCGTGGTAGACTTCTTCGATTACTCCTAATGGCCAAAATATAGGATGCGTGTTATTATCTTTAATAATAACTACCGAACCTAACTCCACGGGTTCGGTCAGCGTGTTCTACATCTCGCGTTGAAATGAAGGACCAGTATCTAATTAGATACATGAAAAATAGTCAAAATTAACTGAATTAAGCAATGTTTAAAGACAGTGCAATGGGGTGTTTTTTTTTTTTTTTTTGTTCAAAATTGAGGTCTGAGTTTTTAAGTCGACCTCCGACGCGAATAATATTATCGGAGTCGATAAATGGGTTGAGTTTGAGAAGCGCTTTAGAGATGCGTTTATTATTTTTAATAGCGTGTATATCTTGAGCAAAAAATGTATGTTGTATATGGCGTATAAGAAAGAGTTCAGCGTAATCTAAATCTAATGGCGTATGTTGAGCGTAATATTTTTGCGAAGCGTAAAACATAAACCGTTGCGCGTAATAGTATTCTATAAGATGAAATGCGTTCTATTAATTGATCGAGAATGTGAGTTTCCGATATATCTATGTTGGAAACTAATGTTATAGTTTTCATTTCTAGTAAATTTTCGTCATTAGACATGACTTGGAATGGCTTAATAGGCCACTGCGAAAGCGGGTGGGAAACCCAACTGGGTCCGTGATACCAAAGCGATAAGTTTATTAAGAGTTTGGGTGTCACAGGTCGTGATAGCACGTCCGCGGGGTTTTCATCACCGCCGACATGATACCAGTGATCAGAGGGGAGTTTAGAGTTCAATTCTGTTATCCTATTGGCTACAAAAGTGTGGAATTTAAAGGCGGGTGAATGAATCCACGACAAACTGACAGTGGAATCAGAAAAAGCGTGAATAGAACTAATAGGGTAACGTTGAGATATAATGTCGCGGACTGAAGTGGTAAGGTTGGCTAAAAGAAGCGCAGCGCACAATTCAAGACGAGCGAGCGAGATTTTCTTAAGCGGAGCGATTCGCGATTTTGAGGTGAGTAGTTTAACAACTCCAGGCGAACTTGAGTCTGGGCTAACCCGTATATATACAACTGCGCCATAACATTTTCGCTAGCGTCAGCAAAGCCCACTAACGACACGTGACAACCTGCGATTATACCTATATGGCGCGGTATTTTTACTAGCGATAAATACGTAAGTTCGTTTTTGAACTGGGTCCACTTCCGTTCAATGGAATAAGGGACGGCCTCATCCCATGATAATTCACGTTGCCAACACTCCTGTACTAACAATTTCATAAAGGCGGTTACAGGGCCTAAAATGCACAAGGGGTCAAATAAACGAGCAGTAGCGGACAAGATTTTGCGCTTTGTACATTGACCTTCATCAATAGTACAAGTTTTATAAAGAAAAATATCCTCTTTAGGCTGCCATTGCATGCCTATAATTTTAGTGCAAGCGTTAGAGTCAGAATCAAAATCTACAAGTTGGGTATTTCTATGTGAATTAGGGATTTTATTCATAAGTTCCGAGCTATTTGAGATCCACTTCACTAATTTGAAACCACCGGCCAAGAACATATTAACCATTTGGTTATATGCCTGTTCAGCGTCGAACAGGCCGTCCATGGACGATACATAGTCGTCCATGTACATTCGAGTTGTGGCTTCACTAGCGGCGATTGGGTATTTGTCGCGTTCGTCAGCAGCAAGTTGCCGTACGACGCGCATAGCGAGATAAGGCGAGCTTGAAACTCCGAAAGAAACCCTATTAAATTGATAGGTATCGATTGCGGACTCTGAATCAAATCTAAATAAAATGCGTTGAAAAGATTGATGAGACGGATTTAATTTTACACAAAAATGCTATATTTTTTATGAATTAGCGAGTAGAGTAATTGTATAGCGATTAATTAAATAAATTAGAGCAATTAAATGAAATAAATTAGAGCGATTAAATTAAATAAATTAGATCGATTAAATGAATGAAAACTTCGAAAATATTAGTTTTAATTTAGACTCGTAAAAAGTTAATTGCGTTTTTTCCGGAAGCGGTTTCGTTGGAGCTTTCGTTAAAAATCTAAAGGAGGTGTTTGAATATTACGAATAAATGTTTTAATACGTTGCTTTGGTTGCGAACGCGGGACAACACACTGAGCTCGACCCATAGCGACGTAGCCTAGTGTAGTTTCAACACCTACGATGGAGGATTGCGGAGAACATATTTTATTTTTGCCTAATAAAAATGGGAATACTTCATTGCCTAGCAAACAGTCAACGCATGCAGGCGTGTAAAAATCTTCATCTGCCATGGGCAAATCTTGTAAATGCGTTGCCTGAGATAAACAAATCGGTGCGTTCGGTAAATAGTCTGTGATAGTGTCGATAACGCGGGCTAACACTGTGTATTTAAATCGCGTATCGAAACGAGATTGAAAAGTTAAATTGACAAAACCTTGCGAAATACTTTCCGAACGCCCTATTCCTTTAATTAATAAAGGAGAATAATTGATTTTTAAATTAAGTCGATTACAACAATCTTGCGTTATAAAGTTAGTCATAGATCCCGTGTCAAGAAATACACGCAACTTATGACGATTTCTATAAGTATCGTACGCATATACAGAAGCGGTAGGCAATAACACGGTAGAATAATTGTATTGCGGGTAGGTTGTAGCAGAGAGCGATAAGTTGTTTCTTTCATATTTCGTTTGTAAGTTATCTGCGCCAGCGACCTGTGAATGAGTAGATGAATGCGTGTTGCACTGAGTGAACGGAACCGGCGGCGTCGAGTGAGAAATATGATGCGTGTGTGCTGAGGGTGTAAGCGGCGCGGAAGATTCGGGCGGCGACGAATGTGCGTGAGCCGCCGTACTCGGCGAGATCGGGCGACATCTTGAACTTATTTGTTGCGATGTTACGGGATGGGCAGACATGTCCGCGGATGTTGTATTTTGTATGCCACAATTATAAGTATTAGAATTATTGTTATCAGTGTGCGAATAATCAATGTGTATAAATGTGTGATGTTTGCGTTGACAAATTGAGCAGCGATTTAGTGATTTGCATTGTTTAATGTTATGAAAACCTAAACAGTTTTGACAAAAGTTGTATTTAGTGACGAGTGTATTGCGAGTTTGTATGTTTTGAGATAAGAAATGAGTGCATTTGTATAGTGCATGAGCGGGAGACATTTTACATATTGGACAAAATTTGGGAATGTTTGAGTTAAATTGTGTTTGACTGTTTCGATTGAAGTGAGGTGGAGAATTAGCGTTTTGCGAAAGGTTTTTGTTAGCGGTATTAATGAAGTATGAATGTGTGTGATTAGGTTTGGACTGAGTAATATTAGGTTTATTTGGAATGTAACTAGGTTTGTTTTGCGTAAATGTTGTGCGTAAGGAGTGCATTCGACTTTGCTCTTTTATGAACTGTTTTAGAGAACTAAATGAAGGTATTTTTATATTCCTCTGAGACTGCTCAAATAAAGTAACAGTATTTTTATCAAGTTTATTAAGCGCAATATGCGTGATAATGAAGTCTGAGAGATCTTCAATCTCCAGGCGTCGTAACGCTGCCTCAGCCGAACAAAATTCTTCTAGGAAGGTTTCTAAAGATTGCGATTTAAAGTTAAGCATTTGTTCAAAATACTGTGAGGCTTGTACTCGAACGTCATGATATTTATCAATTAGTGCATTCCAAATAATGTGGTAGTTCTCACCAGTTGGTGGAACACCTGAACAAACCGTCAGAGCATTTCGAGATAGTTTTCCTACTAAATACTTGTGCTTTTTCAGCCGTAGTGAGCGTAGGGTTATCATGGATTAGCGATTTGAAGTTTTCGTAAAACACAGGCCATTTAGTGGGTGTGCCGTCAAAGGAGGCTAATTCAAGTGGCGGTAATTTTTTAGTGAGATTGTGTGTGTCACGCGCAGAGTTCTCACGGCTTTTAGATATTGCCTTTTCGGTAGCAATGATCACACAATATAAATCATCAAATGCGTTAATTTCAGCGTATGAAGGTTTAGCGTCCTCATCTAACTTTAAATAATGTAAGTTTAGAGTATCGATGGTATCTAAAAAGTCTAGCCTAGACCTTTCTAAAGACTGGAAACGTGCTAAAAATAATGTTTCAAGCGCTGTGTCAGTTGTAACTTGTTGAGATAGATCATACAACTCTTGTATTCTTTGGAACAAAGCTTCTTTCTTTGATTCCAAAAGGGTAACCTTGCGTCGTAAGTCTTTCTCTGCCATTGTTATCGACAATAGAGTGAGTGTTTAGAGAAAGAATGTTTGCGTGTGAAATATATAATAATAAATAAAGTGTAAATAAGAGTATGCGTTATAATAAATTGGTATATGAGTATGAGAATTGAGTGTAGCGGTTAGCGTTATGAAGGTATGCGAGTGAATAAAATGGCGGCCGCGCCGTATGTAATAAAATGTAAAAATATACTAAATATATAGTAAATCTGCGTGTGAAAAATAGATATATAAATAGAGGAGATTTGTAAGGCTCGAGGGCGATAGAGTTGGAGAAGGATGCGGATCGAGGGACCAGAGAAGATGTGAGATAAAAGGGTACGCACCTTGCACAAATTGTTCGTGTCCCTCGATAGCTTAATGAGCAGGCACCAGTATAAAACTCTCACATCTTCTAGTTTAAAAATATATATTAATATTTACACACGTCGCGGCGCGGATGGATTGATTTTGAGTAATTATTTGAATATTTTGAGTTGATACTTTTTAGTTTGCGTACGTGCGTAGTGAGCGAGATTTGCAACGTCTTCTTTTTGGTGCGGTAGCGGGGTAGAGGGGGGAGATTTTGAATACGGAACGGGAAGGAGTGAACGAATGGAATGAACGGCCCGTACAGATAATGAGGACGATCATGACACAGTTTTCAATTTTGAAAATGAAATATACAACAACTTCTTTGCAGTAACTTGATAATAATTAAAATGTTAATGGTGTAAGACACTATTGTTTTACATAATAATAACATCAGCTCATATAATTCCCACTGCTGGGCTCGCGCCTCCCGCTATAGAAGAACGGACAGTATAACCTCCAAGCTTGTCCAAGGCGGTTTGGCAGGTTTTATACATCGTTTAACTCGATGTGTAGGTCTCATCACCATGTTTTCCCTCAGCGTCACTACACGGTAATACTAATAATATATGTGTACAAACGGCATGAATCGTAAGACGGTCCCTGTCTCTCGAGCCCTAACCAACGGTATTTTGGACTTCAGACCCCGCTGCCGACGCACCTCACGGTTTTATATTTTTAAATTAATATTTTAATTTAGATGTTTTTTTATTTAAAAAATAGTATTTGTAGCATGTTAAAAAAAAATTTAAAACCGTTGAATATTGTTACAACCTAGGCGCCGACAAAGACAAATTTCACATACAGATCTGTAGAAGCACTTTTTATTACCTGCCTGAACTAATCGTAATCCTTTTATGATCGTCTTCTTTTGTTCACTTATTTATTGGCATGCGTTTACTAATTATTGTTGAGAATAGCCTATCATTCTATTGTACTCATACTAGCCCGGTGTTGCGGATTACGTCGACTACGATACGGGCACATTTGTATTTGTGAGGTATAAAACCAGGGCCTGATGGAAAGAGGTGACAGTCAAGCGAGAAACACGGTCAAGGCGTGACGTATGTACAATCGGAGATCTATCAGTGACGGACTTTGCGCGTTTCATTGAATTACGACCTTCTGCAATTACGTTTGGATATCGACGGGTGCAAAGTAAAAAGAGATATCTGCAAAATAGCTAATTTACAGGAGAGCGAAAAGATGGTCGTATTAACTTCGTAGTATTTGAAAGAACATACGTCGCTGGCTTTTTTTATGTACGAAAATTTATTGAAATAATGTGATATATATACAAAACAAATAATGTCATATTGTAAAGAATTGTTTTATTAAAACGATTGTACAATAAACTAAAAATCATCATTTTGTTAGATAATTTTATTTACTTTGCACCCGTCGATGTTGTGTTCGGTTATATTTGTACCTGTGTTATACGTGTTTGTAGACTAGTGTTAGACTCTATAATAATTCTAACGGCATTTTAATTCGAGTCCCGCTGAACTCGTAACAATATCAATAAATTACTGCATATACATAAAATAAAAAATTCCCAAGCGTACACACATTCCCAACCAGAACTCAAACCCAGGTAATTTAAATCGCGATTGCCCTAGCCACTAAGCTATCATGCCATTCACGGTATTTTACATATTACATAGTAATTTATCGGATCGTTAGAGAAAACGGCACTAGTTGACCACCAAACATTCAGAACAAAGTGCTTGCTCACTGTACCGATGAAAGTACATTATACCGTAAGAAAACGATTACCACTACGTGTGTTCACTTTTTGCGATATTGAGCACTATTTTTACTGATAACACACTTTGTTTTTTTTATATTGGCCCGAGACGCGAAGACACACAGTCTTCTCGGGCCTGGAAATGCGCACGTCCTCGGAATAGAGTTCCAGCCTCAATCGCTCAGCGAGGGCGTCAGCTAGGGGGGCACTATCGGCGCCTGGAAGCACCAGCATCCGCGCCCCCGTGCGCGCCCTCTTGAGCCGGAGGCCACCCTCTATCCCGAGGTCAGCCAACTTTATCCGCGTTTTTGCTTTTGAGAAGAGGTCCGCGTAGGTCACCCCTCTCTCCACCGCGCCTGGCTGAAGCGTCAGGACGACGGCGGCGGATTTCGGGAGACGCAAGCGCGGGAGCCTCTTCTCTTTGGATTTATTCGCCTTTTTATTGGACGCTGGGGATGGAGGAGGGGGGGGGGCTGCGTGGCCGTAGCCTGCGCCATTCCCCCTTGCTCTTCTCCCCGCGTCCTCTTCCTCCTCGCCGCCTCGCGCGGGTGGTCGGTGCGTCGGCGGCGGTCGCAGCCGGCTGGGTGCCGGACGGCGTTTGGTTGGCTCTTCTTTTGGCCTTCCTCTTCCCGATCGTCGTCCAGCCCTCCTCGGCTACGGCCGGGAGAGAGAGGGCCGGTGGACAGGCTGGTGGTGATGGCGCGGAAGCCAACAACACCGCCGTCTCAGTTGATTCATTCCGAGAGGGAAGGTGGGAGAACTCCTCAGCCGAGCGCCCAAAGATGAGCCAGGGGCTCGGCGGGGGTGTGGGTCTGGCTCGAGGAGCAGGGCTCGACATGGGGGCTGGCCCTAATGTGGGTGTCAGCCAGGTCGAGCGCATCTGCTCCTCCATGCCCGCGAACCTGCTCTCCATCGCGAGAGTAAGCTGGTTCAGGCTCGCGGCCATCGTCTTCTTAATGCTTACCCTCACCCTTACTTACCCTCACCGTTTGAATAAAGTGGTTGCATTTACGTAGCTCCTAAACAATTTTTAAGATAACAGTGTTCAAAGACAAATTTTAAGTTTGAATAACATCATTATCGATAAATAGTTATATTTGTGTACGATTAAAATATAAAGAAAGTGTTAAATCAGAGTGTTTACTGAATATAAATAGTAATACAATATTGAGTCGGACAGGGAGGTCTAAGTAAAGTGGACGGACAGTGTTTTTGTACGAGTTCATCGACCGACGACCAATTTTGCTGACCTCTTTCTCAAGCAAGTATTATTGTCAATGTAAATATAATACACAACTCTTTTTTTTGCAAATAAGAGATACGATAACAAGAGTGTCATTTAAGTTAATTTACTGTTAAAGAAAATTAAAATGGCACTTATTCCGCCAGCATATAATTCTGAGCCTAGTAGGTCTGGTACAGACCAGGAATCTGACTCTAATGTTAAAACCCGGAGAACTAGGAAAAGGACAGAAATGGAACTTGAAAGTAATTTTAATAAGTTCAGGATAGATATAAGTGAACATATAACCAACCTATTTTCGTCATTCAAAAAAGACCAAGATGAGAAATTTTCCATAATACAAACAAATATCCAAGCCTTGTCTGAAGAAATAAAAGCGCTTAAAACTACAAATACTGATACAATGATAACTTTAAATAGTTTATCTGAAAAACACGAAGCTTTGTTAATAAAAAATCAAAAACTTCAAGTATTATCGGAACTGCATGATACTCAAATCAATCAGCTGGAAGAAGATATGATGAGCATTCAAAGCGCCATGTCTGAATACAAACTAGAAATAAGAAACATTCCTCTATCAGAAAAGGAAGGGAAGAAGGAAATTATTGAATTCATACTCAGTGTCTGCGAGAAAATAAATGTCGAAATCTCAACATCTGATATTCGTGAAGTAAGGCGCTTGCAGGGAAAACCAGAGACATCCAAGCCGATATTGCTTGAACTTTCAAATACAGATATAAAATCTCGTATACTTAAAGGACTAAAGAAATACAACGAAATAAATAAAGAAAAGTTACATACTGGAAACCTTGGTTTAGGAGGGCCAAATAAATCAATCTATATATCTGAATACTTAACAAAATCTACTAAAACTTTATTTTTTCGCGCCCGAGAGTTTGCTAAAAAGTTTAGGTATACATACTGTTGGGCAGCATACGGACAGATATACCTGCGAAAAGAAGATGGTGCGAAACGAATCAGAGTTGTATCGGAAAAAATCCTTAGAAAACTTGGACAGGAACATACCTCAGCTCCGTTATATTGAGATTAACAACATTGTAGTGTTACACATTTTCATATTAAATCATATTTATTTGTATTTTTCTCTATGCTCTCAGTTATATTGTATACTTAATGCAAAGTTAGTAATTAGAATAAGTTTTTGTTATGATTACAGCACACGACCACTTATATACAAACATTTAACACACCTTATACGCACAATAATTCATCTAGCATACACACACTTGACTACTTGTAAAATGTATCGAGTATTAAACATTAGTTACCCCCTTTACAAAGTTATATTATCCTCGACGCCACTAAAGACAACACTTTATATGGAAATTCATGTCATTATATATTTTTGTTTTTATTTTATAAAAAAGAGAGTGCTCTCCACTCTCTAAGTTTCAATAATCATGAGTACACACGTAAATGATATATGTAATGGCATAGATTCCGTATCAGTATCAAAGTGTTACAAATGTAACTTCGAGGACTGTCAACAATATTTGAATTGTAGTGAAAATAAATTAAAAGTAGTTATTCAAAACATTAGAAGCGCCGCGAAAAACTTGGATGAATTTTTAATGCTACTTAACCATAGTAAAATTCACCCTGATTTAATTATACTTACAGAATGTTGGATATCTCATAATTTTGTACCTAGCGATATTCCGGGATATACAGTCTATTACACAACTAAAAACCCATTACAAAATGATGGTGTTATAACCTATATTAAGACGACACTCAAAGAAACTACTTATGAACCAAATTTTAATCATGCAAATTGTTTGGTCTCAATAATAAACGAATCTACTGCTATAGTCTCTTTGTATCGATCACCAGCACAAACTAATATTGATGCTTTCTTAGAAAATCTAAATACAACACTCAGTCAATTAAATAAATATAAAAATCTCATGATAGTAGGAGACATTAATATAAATATTAGTCCTAATGCAAATGACCGTAGAGCTTATGACTATATGGACTTGTTGGCTTCTTATGGACTTCTCCCCTCACACACATATCCAACAAGGGAATCGAGTTGCCTAGATCATGCATTCATAAAAACCCAACAATATGACCCAATAACACTTGTAATTAACAACACGGTAACTGATCATGATTTAGTTGTAGTTCTTTTAAATAATTTTAAACATGAAAAATCTTGCGAATATATAAAGAAAATAGATTTTGTTAAAGTATCAAGAATTATATCTGAGACATCATTCACTGAAGTTGTAGAAACGTTTGATGCTAATGAAGCCACGAATATATTTATAGATAGGCTAGAAAATATTACCAATGATTGTACTACTAAAATGAAGCTAACCCACAGACGCAAAATACCAATGAAACCTTGGGTCACAGAGGGCCTGCTACGATGTTTCCGTCATCGAGATAAACTACACTTAAAACTTAGAAATAATCCCAATGATGAAACTCTAAATATCATTTACAAACGATACCGGAATTTTTGTACAGATCTCACCAGAAAGTTAAAGAACGCTTATGAAAAAGAGAACTAGAACAAGCAGGCACCGATATTAAAAAAACCTGGCAGGTAATAAGCAACATTACAAACTACAAACCCGAAAAGTCTGTATCAAAAGACCTATTACATCGTTATCGAGACCCGCATACAGCTGTTAACATTGTTAATACTTACTTTGCAGATGTTGGTAGTAAGTTAGCAGAAAAAATTCGAGCTGAGACTGGTGATACTACTGACACTGTTGCGAAATCATCCAAATTGTATAACTCCTTTGGTCTTCTAGGTGCGGATGAAAAAGAGGTCACATCAATAATTAACGGATTGCGATCAAATTGTTCGACTGGTTTGGACAATATTTCTACCCGGATTATTAAAGAAAATATAAACTATCTGGTTGCTCCTATTACTCACATTTGTAACTTAAGTATTTCAACATCTGTATTTCCCTCTGCGTTAAAAAAATCTGTCATTTATCCTATTTTTAAGTCTGGGGACAAATCACAATTGACTAACTATAGACCAATCTCTATATTGCCATCAATTTCCAAGATTCTTGAAAAAGTTATAAATTATCGTCTTGTGAACTATTTAGAAAAATATAAATTAATTTCAGAAAATCAA
The DNA here is from genome assembly GCA_012273795.1 of Dendrolimus punctatus. Taxonomy (NCBI): domain Eukaryota; kingdom Metazoa; phylum Arthropoda; class Insecta; order Lepidoptera; family Lasiocampidae; genus Dendrolimus; species Dendrolimus punctatus. The sequence goes on along the minus strand of JAABVI010000056.1, from coordinate 248,602 downwards.
TACGGTTTTCGACGTGGAATGTCAACATCAGATGCAGTATCAAACCTAAATGACTATATAGTGAGATCACTTGACCAAGGGGAAAAATGTTTGGCGATATTTCTAGACCTGGCCAAGGCATTTGATACAGTCAGCATCCCGCTTTTATTGAAAAAGTTAGAACGTCTCGGAATACGTGGCAAACAGCTTGAACTCTTCAGGAGCTACCTTAGTGACAGATCTCAAACTGTAAAAATAGGCAATTACATCAGCCAAGAAATACCCGTCACTTACGGAGTTCCTCAAGGAAGTATTCTCGGTCCAACACTCTTTTTGGCCTACATTAATGATGTCTGTGAAGCTAAAATACGACACGGCAAACTTATATCCTTTGCCGATGACACAGTTTTACTGTTTAAAGGCGAGTGCTGGGATGATGTCTTTAAATATGCACAAAAGGGGTTTGAAGATATTTGTGTATCATTAACAAGTAGTTTATTAACTATAAATCCGAGCAAAACTAAATTTGTCACCTTTTCACTGCAGGCAAAAAACATAAACAATGACACAGATCTTAAGCTAGTAGCCCATGTAAAAAACTGCTCCTGTACATCAAATACAACAAATAATGCTTGTATAATCTTAGAAAATTGTCACAGTGTAAAATATTTGGGCATTATAATAGATTATCAACTTACATATAAGCCTTATATTCAATTATTAGTCGCTAGAGTGAGAAAGTTAATTGTTATTTTTCGAAAAATACGTCACGCAGCCACTATTAAAAATTTGCTTACAATCTATTATGCACTTTGCTACACTATTATTTCATACTGCATAACGACTTGGGGTGGTGCTTATAAAACTCACCTACTACCACTTGAAAAAGCGCAAAGAGCTGTTTTAAAGGTTGGCCTGGGACGGCCTTTTCGTTACCCTACTAGTTTACTATATCAAGAGTGGCAAGTGCTATCTGCAAGGCAAATATTCATATTACAAATATGTCGACATCAACATCGTGTCCTACCATATAACTCGATATTACAATGCACTAAACGTTTAAAAGGCAAAATACTTGTAAATGAAACATTTAAAACCACATTTGCTCAAAAACATGCTTGTTTTCTTAGTTCTTTTATATACAACAAAATAAGTTCAAAGCTAACTAATGACTTATACAAATTAAAACACTACGAACTCAAAAAGCAAGTCAAATCTTTTCTATTAAAAATGGATTATGAAAACACTGAAAACCTTATCCAACCTATTAAATAATTATCTTTACAGTTCCAATTATGGGATACCAGCAACAAACATACGCACACACAAACACCCCCCCCCCCCCCCCCCAACACACACACACACACACACACACACACACACACACACACACACACACACACACACACACATACATACAAACACACACACACACACACACACACACACACACACACACACACACATACACACACATACACATACACATACCCATATGCTTACACACCACAGGCACATACTCACATAACTCATATATAACCTAAACTACCTGCATATTTTACAAACATTAGTGTTAGCTACTATATACTAGTATTTTTAAGTTGGTGGTGAGGGGTCAGGAGTACCATAATCACAGGATTTTTTTCCTAGTTTGGGCTCCCGGCTTTTTCACCCATAGTTAAGATATTCTTTTGTTTTTTCCGCTTTATTGTTATGTTTGGTGGAAAGTAAATAAATAAATAAATAAATAAATAAATGCTTGGCGGTGGTACAACCGGTGGCGGCTCTGGAGCGGCCTGCGGCCGGGAAAGTTCCGCCTGAAGGCTCCTCAGTTCCTTCCGGAGGTCCGCGATCTCTACCTCCATGCGTCTATTCGCCGCACGGAGGAGGGCGACCTCCTCGGAAGATGTCCGGCTGAGGAGCTCTTCTGAGGCCTCTAGGATGGTCGCAGCCGAATCCTTTAGGGCCTTTTGAAGGGTCCATTTTAGACCCTTTGACACCTTGGCCACATTCGTGACCACCGCCAGCGAATCGGCAATTTGCCGCACGAGGCCCTCCGCGTGAGCAGCACGAGCTTTGGGAGGGGCCTGGCTCGCAAGGGCTGGACCGGCTTGAAGCCTCTTTGCCCTCGCGGCAGCCATCGCCGAGGCTCTCTTCGCGATCTCCCTCTCCGCCTGGAGCTCTAGCTCCGCGCGTTGGGCCTCAGCGAGCGCCTTCCTGGCGTTTGCCAGACCCACATAATCCCCTATGGTTGGGGGACGGCCTCTTCCACGTTTAGCATCCGGCGCTTTTGCTGCTGCCTTTGCTTTGGCCGGGGTTTTGCGGGCCGGTCCCTCCTCGTCTTCTGAACTCGACGGCAGTGCCGATGTCTCCATCAACTCGCCGAGGTCATCTAGGGCCAGGTAGCGTCGCAGCGCCTCGTTGCGCGCGACGTCCCTGGCGTTTCCTTCTTTAGTGAGGGGGGGCTTGGTGGATGCCCCCGCTTCATCTGCAGGTGGATTATGGGACGAGGCCGCCGATTCTGCCTCCAAATCGGCACGCCGCCTGCTCCGCGTGATGCGTGGTTCAGGCTCCTGGCTGCTTTTCGGCTGACTCTTTCCCCTCCCTTCCGGCGCTTTGGGGGCCGGGGTTTTTGGTGGGGCCTTGCCAGCGAAGACTTCGTCCTCGGCCTCTGATAGTCCGGACAAGGACAGGTCATCTTCGTCAAGCGGCTCAGACCGCATTGTGCGGGAGCCAGCTTTGGATGAGCTTGGGGCTTCTTCAGGCGTGGAAATGGCCGATAAGAAGCGAGAGTATAAGCTCTTATCTCTGTTAGGTAGTTTTATAAGTAACTACTGGCAACACTCTCTTCAGATTAGTCAGCCATTAAACGAGTCACGCCTCTCTCTGCTATTTTATTATAATAAAGACGTCCAGCCCATCCATCCTGCCGATCATACACATAATATGGTGTCAGAAGTTAAGAAGCCAAGAACCAGAACAAGAATTCAAAAAGCTATAAGAAAACTTAAAATATGGACAAGGATGAGGTACACGTACAACATGTCGGACGCACACAAAGTAAGTCGAAGTCTTCAACTATATTTGGAGTTGGACTTAGTCCACTTGATCTTCACAATTCAAACATGCCGTTGGAATGGAAAAATTGGTATACCCAACTTAAAATATATCTCAGAGCTAACAAATTAGAAGACGAAAGCGAACAAAGAAAAGTCGCCATTTTGTTACACCACATTGGCCCAGACGCGTTGGTGATTTTCTATTCTTTTAATATTGATATAGACAATATATCATTCGAAGAGTTAGCTAATAGATTTAGTAATCACTTCATACCGCAAATAAATATAACAATGGAACGACATAAATTATTTAACAGAAGGCAAAATTTAGAAGAAACAATTGATGAATATGCAACAGATTTAAAAAATATTGGCAGACAATGTAATTTCAATACATTGGAAGATGACCTTATTAGAGACATATTTAGTTGGAATCTCCATCCAAAAAACCAGTACATAAAAGAAAAAATTCTTATACAGAAGCCAGAGACGCTTGACCAAGCAGTCCAATTAGCAAAGCAAATGGAAACCACAAGGCAACAAGCAAAAACATTAGAAGAATCTTCATTTATAGGGCAAGTTCGGTCCATTTCCAATCATAATAGACAGAGGCAGCCGACCAGAACTTCACAGGGAATAAATCAGTCAAGCCGGAGCAGACAATCATCTAGTTCCAGACAACAATCAAGTCATCAAGTAGGTAAAAAATGTGGCAGGTGTATGCAGGTACACAGATATAAATGTCCAGCCATAGGTGTCAAATGTAAAAATTGTGGTAAATACAATCATTTTGCTATAGCATGTAAGAATAAAAATGTCAATCTTGTCGAAACTGAATGTCATACTTCCAACATGAATCCAGTTAATAAGTTGTATATGTTGGGTTCAATTCATGTCAATAATGTAAACAAAGAGTCATGGCAGGTGAATTTAATAATTAATAGTCATAATGTTACTTTTCTTTTAGATACAGGAGCCGATACAAATATATTAAATTTAAAAACTTTTCATAAATTAGGATTTCCCTTGGATACTATAACAAAGAGTATACATAAATTATCGTCATATAGTGGAGAAATTATACCAACAGTAGGTCAATGCACTTTACTAGTAAATAATGACTCAAAAAATTATAACATTGATTTTCATATTGTGGATCTTAATACTCCAAATGTCTTAGGCAGAGACAGTTGCAAAGAACTGAACTTAATAAAGAGGCTATATAAAGTTAATTTTGTTCCAACCCATACATGTAAAGAAATTTTAGACTCGTATAATGATCTTTTTATAGGATTAGGGTGTCTTAAAGATTTCAGATGTGAATTAAAATTAAAGCCAGACTGTAAACCGTCTATCGATGCGTGCAGACGAATTCCATTTCAATTAAAAAATAGATTGAAAAAAGAACTTGATTATTTAGAAAAAGATGGTATAATTTGTCATGTAGAAGAACCGACTGAATGGGTAAGTTCTTTAGTCTTAACTATCAAAAAAGATGGTTCATTAAGGTTATGCATAGACCCTCGTAAACTTAATCAGGCAATTTTAAGGTCTCATTACCAATTTCCTACAATAGACGAGATAAAGTCAGATCTCGCAGGTGCAAAATATTTTTCAACCTTAGATGCTAATAAAGGTTACTGGATGTTAAGTCTCACAGAGGCTACTTCTAAGCTTTGTACATTCATAACTCCTTTTGGAAGGTACAGATTCACACGTCTTCCATTTGGTATTAACGCAGCACCTGAGATTTTTCATCGTGAAATGGTTAAACGGTTTAGTGATATAAATAATGTCAAAATAATGATGGATGATTTTCTAATTTATGGGAAAACCTTACAAGAACATAATGAAAGTCTTCAAAAAGTCTTAGACAGAGCGCGTGAATTAAACATAAAATTCAACAAAGAAAAGTCTTCAATTTGTTGTACAGAAGTCAAGTACTTAGGACATATTTTTAGTCAAGAAGGAGTCAAAGTCGACCCGTCTAAAGTAAAAGCAATTTGTGAGATGCCTACTCCAACTTGCATTAATGAATTACAAAGATTTATGGGTATGGTTAATTATCTTAGTCCTTTCATACCTAATTTGTCAAATGAAAATAGTCTTCTTAGGTCACTTTTGTCAAAAAATAATACATGGATTTGGTCAGAGCAACATGATGCTGAATTTAACAAAATCAAGTCACTCATAACTAATACTCCGGTGTTAGCATATTATGATCCTGATAAAAATATTACATTATCAGTAGATGCATCAAAGGATGCTATGGGCGCTGTCCTATTACATGAAAAACAGCCAATAGCCTATGCCTCAGCCTCATTAACTAAATGTCAACAAAATTATGCACAAATAGAAAAATAAATTTTATCTATTTTGTTTGGTTGCATGAAATTCCACCAATATGTATATGGTAGAAAAATTACTGTTGAAACAGATCACAAGCCACTCATAACTATGTTTAAAAAAGCTTTACAAGATACTCCACCAAGACTACAAAGAATAATGCTTAGATTACAGCCATATGAACTGAATGTTGTATATAAGTCAGGCAAATATCTATATATTGCAGATACATTGTCTAGAGCACCCCTACCAGATAATACATTGTTAGATTTAGACAGTGATATTGATTTACACATTAATCTCATTATGTCTGATTTGACAATAAGTCAAGGGAAGCTTCAAGAACTACAAGAGTCAATAACTAATGACTCAACATTATCTAAAATTGTTTATTATTGTCAAAATGGTTGGCCAGAACATAAAAAGTCTGTTCATCAGTCAATTAAACCTTATTTTTCACTTAAAGACAAACTGCATGTGCTTAATAACATATTATTAATGTGTGATAAGATAGTCATTCCTGAAAACATGAGAGAATATATTTTAAAATTAGTTCATGAAGGTCACCAAGGTATAAATAGTTCTATACGTCTAGCAAAATCTACAGTTTTTTGGCCTCAAATGAACAATGATATTGAAAAATATATAAACCAGTGTCATATATGTCTTACATATCATAGAAATAATTCTAAACAGCCTATTATTCATCATAACTATAAACTTTTGCCGTGGAATAAAGTAGGAATAGATCTTTTTGATTTTGATGGTAAAAAATACTTAATTGTAGTTGATTATTTCTCAAAATATGTTGAGTTAGCCTTACTGAATAATAGCTCAAATGCAATTTCAGTCATAACTCAATTAAAGTCAATCTTTTCAAGACATGGCATACCTGAAATTATGATTACTGACAATGGTCCTCCATTCAATTCTAAAGATTTTGAAATGTTTGCTAAAGATTGGAATATTAAACTTATAAAGTCTAGTCCATATTTAAGTCGCTCAAATGGTATGATAGAAAGAACCATTGGCACAGTCAAACGCATGTTAAATAAATGTAAAGCAGACAATACAGACGCTTATATTGCATTACTTATGTATAGAAATACACCCAAACAAAGTGGTTATTCTCCATCACAACTTTGTATGTCTAGATGTTTACGCACTAAAATACCAGTCACAGACACTCAATTAACACCTTCATTAATTGATATGACTAAATTAACTAATAATATTGAAAAACAAAAGAAATATTCAACACTTTATTATAATAAAAACACTAAAAGTTTGTCAGATTTGCAAGTAGGTGATAACATATATTTCAAACACAAGCCTCAGGGTTCATGGGTTCCTGGTAGAATAACACAGGTAGGAAATGAGCCTCGTAGTTACATTATTCAGTCTCCGGAAGGAACATTCCGTAGAAACCGCGAACATATTATAAAACCTGTAACTTCGGTCGCTGATTCAGTCGTACCTGAAAAAGAAACAAATGTTAGTCAATTACCTAAAACAACACGTTCAGGACGTATTATTAAACCTCCTAAATACTTTTATGATAATGTTAATTAGATTAGTCCTAGATTTTAAGAAAATTAGAATAAGTTTGTATTTTCATTAAAATAAATAATGTTGTTTACAGTCAAGTGTCAATACTGTCAATGTAATTGTAAACTGTCAGTGTAAGAAGTGTCAAAGTCATAGACAATATTGTAAAGATTTCACAGCTTGGATACCAAGTCATTTAGTCAAGTCAAAAATATAAATATGTTTTACTTACCTTGCTTTGAAATCTAAGTCTTTCTTTTAAAAGGGGAGATGTTAGGTAGTTTTATAAGTAACTACTGGCAACACTCTCTTCAGATTAGTCAGCCATTAAACGAGTCACGCCTCTCTCTGCTATTTTATTATAATAAAGACGTCCAGCCCATCCATCCTGCCGATCATACACATAATAATCTCCACCCTTCGCGGGCCCTTTTGCGTTGTTTTTGCCCTTCTCGGGCTCTCCTCTGACATCAACACGATTTAAAAAGAAAATGGGGTGTGGTCCGCAATGGCGGCCGGGTTTACCCCCCGACCTCAAAAACTCTCATCCTGCGCCGCAACTTAGGTGTTAGGGGATTTTTTATTGTGGTGCTCATCCACTTGGGCCAGCCGGTAAAGGCAAGCCCCGCGGTCCCGTGTGGCCGCGAGACGTGATCCACGACACCACACGGGATAACGCTCGGCGGTAGCGCCCAGTGGCGAGCGGAGCGGAGCTCAACGCTGACGGTCGCGTCGGATGGGAGGGGTATTTGGGGAGGAGGTTTGGAAGGAAGGGAAGGAATACGAGGATTTGGAGAGTGGATAGGTGGGACACCACTGTCACGGAGTGGATGGGGGAATGTGACAGTGGCGGCTCGGGGCCCCGGGGACGCATCCCCTTGTACCACTTCCTGGACGGAGGAGAGTCCAGGGCGGCACCCCCTGGGGGGATAGCCGGTTTTTATATTAACTACAGTCAACCTTATTATCTATTAAATTTGATTCGTGGCATCCCTAATGAATATATTAGAGATGCCACAAATAGTGAAAGTATTTTACTAAAATTACCTTAAGGCCATGAACATGACATAAATAATCATACCAAGACTGAAATTCAATCTTACAGGCTGCCGTCAGCGATAAAGCCGCCTTTTGTTTTACCATGAAAGTATTGTAACTACACATTTTGTGATACCTCTAACTTATATTATGTAATAGACGAAAACTCTAGAACTTTATAGAGTATAATAATTCTCTTTGAACAATATCATATTATAAAACAAATTACATAAAATATAACACCTCAAGTTTGGTCTTGAGGCAGTTTAATTAAAATTCTTCTTTCTTCATTACTTGCGGGTAATGAAGAATGAACAAAAAGACATACATCGACCAGAAAGATGATGAAGATCACACTAGCTAATCTATAAAATTATCATCAACCCAGCATTGAATCCCGACCGTATTTCGAGCGCTCGCTACAAAACCTAAGGTCCCCTGAAGAAAAATGAAAGGGAAAACCATGGTGTACATTATAAAAAGATAAAAAATAAATTATGTGGCTACTTGACAGTTTTTAGTTGTATATAAAAATACATACTTATATGTGGCTTCATCGTTTATTTTATCCATCATCGGCTTTGGCGGTGGCTGACTCTTGACAGCAGACGGAAAAGCAGATGAAGCATCTCCAATTTGCTCCATCCTGTAATATGCAACAGTCAATATTCAGTTATATTATATTTTACTATCAGTTAAAATACATACACATTAAAAAAATTAAATAAATTTAGGACTATCTTAGTGATGAAATAATTTATTAGTTTAGTATTAGTTAATATATTGTTATGACCGATGTGCCGACAAAGGAAAATTCACGCCTGCGTCTGTAGAAACACATTTTATGACTTTTCCGTCATTTGGACTTCGTTTGTTTACTTTGTGTTTAAAATTTGTAATTAGAAAAACAGCCCATTGTGTATTATAATCTTTGGTGGTAGTGACTAGCCAGGTGTGATACTAAGAAATTCAGTCCACGCGGCCGGGAGTCATTGTATTTGTGCAGTATAGAGCAATACCTCAATGGAGAGATCGGCAGTCGAACGATAAACACAAGTGAAGCAAGACGTGTGTACTATATTCGGTAGTTTATTTAGCGACTTTGCGCGTGTTATTACATTTGTACCTGTGTTATGTGTGTTAGTATAATATAGTAATTCTAACGGCATTTTAATTCGAGTCCTGCAACTCGTAACATTACAACAAATAATAATAAAAATAGATAGAAATTTTTATGTGGAGAAAAATGCAGAAAGTTATTTTTATGTAATATATTATAATTTCATTAAATTAAATAAAACATAAGTCGTGGTAGCGTAATGGTTAGCGCACGCGCCCCTAAATCGAAGGGCGCGGGTTCGATCCTGACCGGAACGCATGCACCTCTTAGTCAGTTTTCTGATCTAATGCGCATATTGTTACAATTACCACGTGCTAAAACGGTGAAGGAAAACATCGTGATGCAACCTGCACATCGAGATAACCGATGTGTCAAACCTGCCAAGCCGCCTTGGACAAGCGTGGCGGGTATACTGTCCGTTCCCCCTATAATGGGAGGCCCGAGCCCAGCAGTGGGACATTTATGGGCTGAAATTATATATTATATTATATAAATAAAACATTACTCGTAATTTTCACTCATATTAAGATAAAATCAACACATTAGGTTTAGTTAAAATCGCAAAAAATATAATTTGTCGCAAGAATTTTAAAACGTACCCAACACATAATTTCTGACTACAGACATATATATACCTAATATGCTTAGCCTAAAAAGAGGCCAAATAAATATGAGTAAATAATTTATGGATTATATGTAGCATGAAGTTTGTAAAATGTATCACGGTGAAAACACATTATGTAACTTGAATATGCTAGTACAAGGTACTCACGGTTTCTGTTGCCTTATGTCAGATGAGCATAGATTTCGTAAGTAATCATCACACTCGCGTTGTTTTTGGATTTGATATTCTTTTAACAACTCTCTTCTAAAATCACCACCAGCCGGCACATACGCCTCGGCTTGTTGAGACCGCTCAACAAGAGAGGACTGTTCAGTGGATTCAGAAGTGTTTGACATAGCTGTGGAAGTTGGGTATCCTTGCACCCTATGCTCCGGTGTGGTTGCATTGGACACACCGATACTGCTTGTCTCATTAGATTTAGATGGTGGTGTAAAATCCCCAACTGTCTTCACTTGTTCCTCTATCGGCTTCAATGTGTCATGGAAGTCGTGAATAATTTCTTCATTCTTGTTGTCAAACAATCGATCCACTGATGTGTTCATTAATTTGCTACTCTTAATACCAGTTAAGTGAAATCCAGCAAAACACGACGACGAAGGGCCGTAGTCTATGGCTGATAGAGCCATGACTGCTGGATGCCTCGGTGCTCCATCGGGAAGTGGTCTCAAGAATCTAGTCATAGCGTCGGCTGCCGAGCGAGGCCTCCGAAAAGGCATGGCTAAATGTGGGAATGTCCGAGGCTTAATAGGCGTCACCAGCATGTGTTCAGTCCATGAAGTGTGTAATGATGGACGTTCTAACTTCTCCACGTCCACATTCAACATTCTTTGCTCGAACGGAACACTAAATGTTTCAGCGGGAATAGATTGTAACCAAGACAGCAAGCTAAGGTCTGATTCATCAAATCCGGAACCATCCAGCAGTCTTGAAAAGCTAAACTCGTTAGATTGCGCTTTTTTGGATCCTGTAGCTTTAGCCTGGCAATAGTTCACACATGACTCATAAAGTATTCCCTTGATGAGGAGTTGCATCAACCTATCGTTTTTCGCACATTTGGATGTAGTGCCACTTGACTTTTTATCGCAAGGTAAAAATTGTTCAACGAGAGGATAAACCTCCCGGAAGCACTGGACTCTAGCGTTGCTCGGATTCCATTTCTGGAACTGTGCATGATCAGTAATACTAGGCAAAGTCAAAAGCAGGCAAAGATTAGAGTATTCTTCTTTCGAAGGCGCCAGCTTTTCCAGTTCACTCAATACTTTGACAACTTCATCTACTATATTTTCTACATTGTTGTAAGCCTTTATTTCTGATCTTATGCATAGTAGTTCTATATATTTATGTCTTAGAATAGCGTAATTAAATTTATCGGCTTCGAACGCTTTGAGAGCGCTGAGAGGCTGTATGAATTCTAATACATCGTCCCACTGTCCATCCAATATTAATTGACGTAGGAATAACACATCGTCAGCGTAATTGCCGTTGATCACGCCCGTTTCACGCTCCAGTGAAAGTTGAGTGATATGTAGGTCGCGGTTGTGTAGAAATTCGAGGGCCAAACGAACTACGTCGTCCTCACGCAGGTTTAAGTGGGTCGACGGCATTATGTTCTCTTTATGTTACAAATCTGGAATAAAATATTAATTACAATTAAGAATCAAATGTTATAAAATATATCTGGTTATTGAAGAGGACAATCGGAGTCAAACAAATTATAAATGTAACAGTGAAAAATGCTTAAAGCTTAAAAATATCTATTAGAAATAGTTGCATATTTATATAACTTGTTTCTAATTACTAAAAATAACCCGGTAAATTTAGTATCAGTATCATCCCGAGCATTTTTTTTTAATAATTAAATTTAACGCTGACACTAAGCTCTTTTTGTATATGTATGTATTTGTATACTTTTCTCAACATAGCCCATTTAAGCATTACTTCAGATTACATTAGTGAGGTTTCTTGTATTGTTGTTCTTATATTAACTTAAAAGTATTTATTAGTATTAATTTTTTCGGGAGCGATTTATAGTTGTTTGGTTGAATAAAAATTAGCTTTTACACAGTTTTCACTAAAACATTTTTTATGCTGTAGTACTTTGTGCCTGGGAAATCCTGCAGGAGTGTCATGTCAAGCGTGGACAAAGTCGAGGGCATATCCTAGTGTTTACATATTAAACCAAAAGAACAAGGACTCCATTCTGCTATTACTATCGCGTCAGAATCGCCGATTTAAAAGAAACTCAGAACTGGGTCAGAATTTAGGTTACTTTTATTCTAAGAAATGACATTATTCCCGTGGGATAGACTAATATAGTGAATATGGTGCTGCAGGGCAACATTTTTCTAATGCCACTATAGCAATTCAGCAATATATATGTCATCATTGTGGCAATAACATGAACCAAGTTCTAGCTAGCTACACTAGCACAACTAGTATATATGTTACAGCCAAAGTGATAAATCCAGATATTATATATATTATCTAGCCATTATTTATAATATCTACTCAATTTAGATAAAGTGATAATTGACACAGAATTAATCACATTAACTAGAAATTTTACAAAATATCTTCGAAGCCTTGGATAATGTAATAAAAACAAAAAAACAAGTAGGTATAGGTAAAGATTATAAAATGATGGGTGGGGTGTACACACGATACACCACATTTATTTATTATGCACAAATCCAAACTTTTTTAACATAGGTTAGAAATTATTATTTTTTATAACCACCCAAAATTAATTTTATACCTCATGTAATAAATAAATATGCCCTATATCTATACCACACCCAAAATTATATTTAAATTTTCCTAAGAATTAAAATAACATTGTCATAGATTCTATGTTAATTAACAATGTTTGTTATAAAGTTATTTCTCTTTAATTTATTAAGTAAATTTGGAAAATTTGATTTGGAAAAGATTTGGAAAAGGTAACATCTTTGAAAATAACTTGTGCAATTATTTAACCTTTTTAATTAACTAAATAAGAATTAGTGAGTGATTATTACATGATTACTTACAGTTTGTAGCAATAATAACTGTCAGGTGTTATCTCCTACCAATTCACAACACAACACACTTATTTCACATTTTTTCTTGTGTACATATTCCTACAATATGGATGCCATACAGGAAGCTATGAATCAGCTTTCTTCAACATTTGCTGAACGCATGGATGCCCTGGAGAGTGAACTACACAAGGGTGCACCAGCAAATACTTCTACTTCTGCTCTGAGTAGTGACTTCTACAATTTTAAGACCTTTATATTGAAGTCTCTTCGGGCTCTACAGGAGCAGATAGACCTTGTGCAGCAGTCGGTAGACCAGGTGGAGATGCGGTCTAGAAGAAAAATTCTTTTATTACATCGAGTCCCTGAGAATAAACAAGAGGATACCACATCTGCTGTTACTAACAACATTTGTGAAAAACTCAAGTTAGAAGGCTTCAAAGAAACTGACATCCGCCGGTCGCACAGAATGGGTAAGGCACCAGCTCCAGCCGAGCGTCCGCGACCTATTCTATTCAAGCTCTGTGATGCAGTGGACCGTAACAAAATCTGGTTTGCTAAAACTAAGCTCAAGGGCACCGGGATCACCATATCGGAGTTTATAACTAAACGACGACATCAACTCTTTATCCAAGCTAGGCAGCGCCTAGGAGTGAGGAACTGCTGGACGCGGGAGGGCACTATCTATGTGTTAGCCCGCGACAGTACACGCCAACGCATCGAAAAGTTAATCGACTTGGAAAGCTTCCCCGCTTCGTCTAATTTAGACCAGGTTGCAGCACAGGTTGTGACCAAAGAACCTGTAGTTGTTCCCAAAACTCGTCGTCCGACAGCAGGAGCTAAGAAGTAGCGATTCTCAAACGAGCCTTTTGCTTGTTTTATTTCGCTCCGCTTTATACATTTCCGTTTATTAATTGTTCTGTACTCCATTTCTTGTTGTGTAATTTATAAAATATGACAAAAATCTCATTACTATTATAACTTTCGTTCTTTTATAGTTTTCGCACATTGACTTTACATTAACTTAATTATTATTATGTTGGTTTGTTTACATTTTTTTTTTCTCTAGTCTCTTCTCTCTCTCTCTTCTTTGTTGTTGATGGCTCCAACGCCTTTGGCATTGATTTTGCCAATGTCACAGTAAAAGAGGCAGGTGTTAAAAAACGCTAATATAGCTGACAAAATGAAGAAATTTTGGTGGTCGGTAATCTTTTTCCAGAAACCTGAGGACAAGACAGCACAAACAGTTATGTTAGACTAACTACTTTATAAGAATAGGTTATTAAGTGATAAAAATTTACATAGAATTAATATATACTTACTATAAACTAAAGTTAGAAGGAAATTAATATTGATAGGGCGAGGGATATCGTGGGGCAGAATATCATATATGGGTGTAGATAAATTTGGACAGTAATAAAATATGTTTTCCAGAGAACCTTCGGCAAGACCACATTCACACAGAGAATGATCACGTACCCTAATCTTAGCCAAAAATACTGGGGTGCATATAAAGCCTAATCTTAAGCGTATGATAGCTGAAGTCATCTTTTTGGATAGATTACGGCATCGGAAAAACCATGGATATTGAGCCAAATGGGGTTGAAGTTGACCATAATATTTGCCTTTAGATTGACGGGATTGGTTCCATAAATCACTCCAAGATTTAAACATTTGGGATTTGGAGAGGGTAAGAAGGTCCCTAGGGAAACACTTATTGAATTTTTCACAGCCTGAGTAGACAGCTTGTTTGGCACAGTTATCAGCCGTCTCATTTCCGCTAATTCCTGAGTGGCCGGGCATCCAAGCTAAAACTATTTCTAAGCCCATATCGTGACAGCGTTGAAGAGTAGCTTTGATTTGTAGAGAAATGGGAAATATGTCCTTAGATCGAAAAGGGGGCTTAGCAATGTCTTGTAGACAGCTCAAGGAATCAGTGAAAATAATTGACTTTCTGATCCTGTGTGACTCTATGTAGAGCGTGGCTTCAAGGATGGCAATTGCCTCACCTGTGAAAACCGAAGTGTAAATGGGGAGTTTATAATTAAGGATTATTTTATATTTGGGTATCCATACAGCAGCACCCGTAGGACCATTTGAAGATAACTTTGAAGCATCGGTAAACATTGGAAGCCAATCAGGCCATTTTTCAAGTAAAATACTATTAAATAGCTGATTGGCAACCAGGGAATGTTTTTCGATGCCAAAATCAAGAATAATTCTTGGCCGAAACATTAAGCTTTTAAAATCGGTTTCAAATACTGGGTGTCTGTAGTTTTGAAAAATGTTAGAAGAAAGGTTTTTGAATTTATTGAAAGAGTTAACTAAAGGAGGGAGACTCTTATGATTCCAGTAGGTAGATGATTCAGTCAATTGGGATAGATTGTCGAGACTTTCAAAGATGGGGTGGTTGGATAGCTGAAGAGCTTTATAAAAGAACCTGTCAGCAAACAGCTGTCTACGCAGAGTGAGAGGCGGTTCCAGGCATTCAACTTGAAGAGCATTGGTGGGGGACGACCTCATGGTGCCGGTGATGATTCTCAAGCATTTAGCTTGAATGCCATCCAATTTAGATAAAGTAAGTTTATGGCACGGTTCTAAAAGGAAGCAGCCATAATCAAAATGGCTCCTGACTATGGCGTTATAGAGGAGTTTTTGGTTGTATGGATGTGATCCCCATTTTATCCCGGAGAGCGCTCTAAGGATATTGACATTTTTTTCTGCTTTCTCACAGATATATTTTAGATGAGGGATGCCAGAGAGCTTCGAGTCTAGAAAAACCCCTAGAAATTTAACAGAATCAACTATTTGGATGGAACAATTATTCACTTTTATATCAATAACAGGGGGGGTTCTTTTGCGAGTAAAAATAACTACATTACTTTTTGAGGAAGAAAGGGACAAGTCATGATCCAGCAGCCAAGAGTTAAGGTAGTATAGAGCGGAGTTTAAGCGGGAACTAACGTCCGTAAAAGAGTTTGAAGAAGCATATAAGGCAATATCATCAGCATATTGCAGTATGTTGCAAAAGCAATTTACCGAAGTATCTAGGTCTGCTGTGTATATATTATATAGAATGGGGCTGAGGACAGAGCCTTGTGGGAGACCCTTCCACACGAGCCTTGGGGTGGATAATTTGCCATCAGGAGATCGAATCAAAATGGACCGTTCCATGAACATTTCGCAAATGATGTTTATCATTCTCACAGGTATACTCAGCTTGAGCATTTTCTGCCTGAGTAGGTGGAGGTTGACACTGTCATAAGCGGATGTAATATCTAAAAATACACCGACGACATGTTCATTACGTGAAAGTGCAGCTCGTATGTTAGTGGTGAGAAGGCTTAAGCTATCCATACTCCCTCTTCCTCTTCTGAACCCAAACTGACTTCTGGGTAGTAGGTCACGATTTTCGATGATCCATTCCAGACGATTTTTAATAAGGTGCTCCATGATTTTTGTCAAGGTAGAGGATAGTGCTATAGGACGATATGAATTAGGATCTGAAGGGCTTTTTCCAGATTTTAATATTGGAACAATAATTTGGATTTTCCATGAAGAAGGGGTAGAAGGTAGTTTGGGGTCTTGTCAGAAGCGTGCACGTCGCGATCCCCGCTGGCCCAGAGGGCCACAATTCTGACCGAATTGACACATGACTGCAGTGCATGATAGGGCGTCCCCCGCAGGCGACGCTCACCGATGCGCCCCCGTCGGTGTGGACTCTTGCGCATGCGGCGAAGGGGGCCGCCACCCTTCACGCAGCGCCAAACCTGGCGGGTCGAGAGGAGCAGAGTGCCGTATAGGCACGTGGAATGTGAGAGGTGGAATGAAAGATAAGATGGACGAAATGATTGATATAATGAATGAGAGAAGCCTGGATGCCTTATGTCTGACAGAGACAAAGCGGAAGGGGTGTGACGTCGATGACCTCCCCGATGGCATGCTTGCTCTGTGGTCCGGCGTGGACCTGGACAAGCGTGCAAGTGGGGGGTGGGCGTCGTACTCTCATCCCGCTTTGTGTCTGGAGTGAAAGACTATTGTCTGGTGAACCCGAGACTTCTTTGGGTCCGTCTAAAACTGGGGATCACGCGAGTTTTTCTGGTCGCAGCTTATGCTCCCGTAAGCTCAGCGGATCCCCAAGAACTCGAGAAGTTTTGGGAGTCTGTGAGAGAAATTCTGGATCTGGCTGAAGGGAACGAAAGACTAATTATGTGTGGTGATCTTAATGGCTGGGTGGGGACCAAACGAGACGGCTTTGAGGCTGTCCTTGGACCCTATGGCGACAAGAGAGTGAACGATGCTGGTAAGCCAATCATAGACGTATGCATGGAAAGAAACTTGCTTGTGTCGAACACCTTATTCCATCATAAGGATATCCACACGTATACATGGAGAATGAATGAACAGAAAAGTATGATTGATCTGATTTTAATAGATAGTCGCCTCCGAAACACAATAATGGATACAAGAGCCTACAGAGGCCCCACTCTTGGAACGGACCACTACCTGGTGATAAGCCGGTTTGTGGGTCTTTTCAAGAAGTGGAGGCACTGGCGAGAGCGTACCAATTTCGGGGAGCTTGAAAGAATAAGATGTGAAAAATTGGAAGATGTTAGTGTAAGGAGTATGTATGCGCGCCTAGTCGAAGAAAGGCTTGCAAAAGCGGACTTCTCCGACTTAGATGTGGATAATGACTGGGATAATATGAAAGAAAGTATAGTGGAAAGCGCAAAAGAAGCATGTGGATGCGCAAAGAGGCATATAACAACGAAAGGAGACGAATGGTGGGACGCGGATGTTAAATCTAGCGTAGAGAGAAAGAGAAAAGCCTGGCTGGATTATATTGCATCTTTGCATCAGAATGACAGCATGAAAGAGATGAAGAAAGAAATGTATCGCCTCTGCAAGAATGAAACCAAAGCTTTAGTGAAAGAGAAGCGTGAAAGAATAAAATTGAAAGAAGAAGAGAAGCTGACGGAGAACTTCGAGGCAAATACCAAACTCTTTTGGAGAGAGGTTAAGAAGTCTCGGGGATTTTCGTCAGCTTCCAGAATGGAAAGAATTAAATCTAAAGCAGGGGACATTCTTGCTAACCCACAAGAGGTTTTAGCGCGATGGAGTGAATATTTTAGAGAAATGTATGATACTATCCCGGATGCTGGCACCACGACTGAGTCTGTGACTGACTTCGAGGAGTCAGCATCCGAGATCACTTTGGAAGAGATCGAATGGTCGATAAGAAGTCTGAAAAATGGAAAGGCAGCAGGAATCGATAGTGTGTCTGCTGAGATGATCAAATATGGTGGCACCTGCGTCCGGGACGCTTTCCTGTCCTTATGCAACTTGTGCTGGAGGACGGGAAAGGTTCCCAACGACTGGAGGCGCGCTGTCATCGTGCCCTTGCATAAAGGCAAGGGGTCACGTATGGAGTGTGCCAGCTACAGGGCCATCAGTTTGATCAGCACAGCATCTAAAGTGTATGCGAAAATTGTTGAAAGGAGAATGAGAGTGGTATCCGATGGATTACTGTGGGATGCACAAGGAGGCTTCAGAAATGGAAGGGGATGTATGGATCAAGTTTTCTCGCTCCGCAATATCGTGGAGAAGCAGCTGGCTACGGACCGGAAGGTTTTCTGCGGTTTTGTGGATCTAGAGAAAGCATTTGACAGGGTTGTGCGGAAGGACCTCTGGGACATATTGCCCGGATATGGGATTGATGGCCATTTGCTGCGTGCTGTACAGTCCACTTACGAGGACTGTATGGCATGCGTGCGGGTGGACGGCAGCCTGTCGCCCTGGTTTGACGTCAATATTGGCGTCCGGCAGGGCTGCGTGCTGTCGGCTTTGCTGTTTGTCCTATATCTGGACAATTGTCTCCAGAGATTAAGATTGATGGATGTTGGGGTGCGGATGGGTGATCTAGTTGTTAGCAGCTTGCTTTATGCGGATGATGCCGTGCTTTTAGCCGAATCGCCATCAGAACTGCAAACACTAGTCACAATGATGAAAGATGACTGTCAGGCGAGAGGCTTACGTTTGAATGCGAAGAAAACAAAGGTGATGGTGTTTGAAAGAGAAACAACCAGAACGAATGCAAGGATAATGGTCGATGATGTTATGCTGGAACAAGTGAATGAGTTTGTATATCTCGGATGTGCTTTTAGCAGAGATGGAAGGTACACCGCTGATATAGAAAGAAGAGTGAATTTGGGGAATAGTGTGAATGGAGCGTTAGGTAAACTTCTAGGCGCTAAGAACCTCAGCCAGAAGGCCCAGCTTGCCATACACAACGCGGTGCTGGTACCTACGCTCACGTATGGAAGCGAGAGTTGGGTATGGAATAGAGAGCACGAAAGTAGAGTAAACGCGGTCGAGATGCGAGCACTGCGCAAAATCTGCGGAGTGACGCTCGCGGACCGCGTTCGTAATACCGAAGTAAGAAAGAGAGTTGGTCTGAAAGAGAGTGTCGGGGTGAAGGTAAGGAAAGGAATGCTCCGGTGGTTCGGGCATGTGGAAAGAATGTATGATGAAAGAATGACCAAACAGATATACAATGCAAAAGTGGATGGATGCAGAAGTCGCGGAAGGCCACGACACACCTTCCATGATCAAATTGATCGTGTACTAGCAGAAGGTGATGTCAGGAGCCTTAAAAACAGACGAGCGTGCATGACAAGAACTATGAATGTCAAAGAAGCAAGTGAGGTGTGTAAGAATAAGCCTAAATGGCGCTCTGTTGTTCGTGCCTACCCCGCAAGGGACCTGGCGTGAAGTTATGTATGTATGTATGTATGTAAGGGGTAGAACCGGATATAAAAAAATTATTGATTAAATTAAGAAAATAGACTTTAACAGTGTCAGACGATTTAGAAATAAATGAATATGGAAAACCATCAATACCTGGAGTTGAATCGCGGAGGTGATCTAAAACACAGGACAGTTCGGCAAAAGAGAACTCTGAATTCATTGGGTCAGGAAAGGAAGACGAGAGGGTTGGTAAGTTGGGATTAGGAGGAACATAAGGGGGAGCTAGTTTATTGATAAATTGATGGAGCCAAGAAGGGTCGTTTGATGTGGAGTTTGAATCTATTTGAGATTTCCGAAATGTTTTTATTTTTCGCCATATTAAAGACGCAGGAGTTCTAGGAGATAGGCTCTCACAGAATGTTTGCCATCCCAAGCGTTTCTTTTTACGGAGCAGTCGTTTAGAATGGGCAACAATTTTTTTGAAATCTAAAAAGTTAGATAAGTTTGGCGTCCTTATAAATTTTGATTCTTCAAGCTTTCGCTGTTTTACACTGCTGGAACATTCAGAGTCCCACCATGCTGGGGATGGAATTTTGGACTGGGCACAATTTTTTAGGGGAATTGATTCTGATGCTGCAGAAGAGAGGGTAGATATAAATTCCGAATAAGCAGATAGAGCATTATGTTGAGAAATTTCCGGGAGGGAGGTAAGTTTATTTTGGACCAAGGAGGAAAATTTATCCCAGTCGGCTTCACCTAATCTATATTTTAAAAGAGGAGCGGGACTGAGAGCTGGGGGCGAGGAGTCTGATAAGAAAGTTAAGACAGGGAGATGGTCACTGCCATATGAATGAGAAATAACTGACCATGATAATCTACTTATTAAAGAAGGAGAGCAAAGTGTTAAATCAGGAACACTAACATTTTGCATGGGTGAAACTCGACGAGTTGGAGTCCCATCATTTAAGATACATAAATTTAGATTATCCAGGATTTCAATAAACTGAGGTGAAATGGAATCACACACGGGTGCACCCCATAGGGTGTGGCGAATATTGAAATCTCCCAGAATAATCACAGGATTGTGGAATGATGATAGGATAGATGAAAGTTCCTGAAGAAGGTTTATATTGGGGTATGGAATGTATAAGGAAACAAAAGTAATATTGAATGATTTTATATGAACTGCAACAATGTTAAAACCAGAAGAATGAGGGGGGAGGGATACTTGAGAGAAGCACATTTTCCTATTCACAAAGATAGCACATCCTGCATGTCCATCATCTCTGTCGTCCCGTAGACAGGAGTACCCTGGCACCCTAAATAGGGAACCAGGTTTTAACCATGTCTCAGAGACAGCAAAGATAATGGGTTTGAAAGTATTTAAAAGATAAATAATGTCATGTTTTTTATTTACTATACTATGACAGTTCCACTGAAGGAATGTCGCCATTTTTGGTGTGGGAGTTTAAAAGTGTAGTAATAAGTGATTGTGAAGTTTGGAGGATGTTGTACGGTATCAATTCTCCGAACTTGGAGAATATATTTATTAATGTCAATGACATAAGTTCAGCTAAGTTATCATTCTGTAGGATATCTTGAGATTGAAGGCCTAGGGCACAACCATTGGACACAGAGGAAGAGGGGGTAGCAGTAATATTGGCATGAGATTGTACATCATAGGATTTCCCTGGGGCAGATCTAGGGCGTCGCTCTATAAACACTGACTTTTTATACGAGGAAGATGGAGGGTGTTGACTAGAAGAAGTCGAGGGCATAGATGGGTGAGAATGGATATTACTTTGGCCAGAGAATCTTAAAGGTTGGGGGGAAGACACAATATCAGCGTAGGGGGTACGGACTGAAGGAAATGCCCGTGCAGCTTCACTATAGCTAATGTTATCTTCAGACATTGCATTTTTTATTAATTTTTGCCTAGAGTGTTCAGGGCATTTGGATTCGGTGGCTAAATGATTTCCCGAGCAATATAGACAGGAGATTTTGTCATTTGGGACATTGCAGGTTGTAGAATCGTGGGGGCCAGCACAGCGGAAGCAACGCGGACTTGAGCGACATTGGTCTCGGACATGACCAAATCTACAACACTTATGGCACTGAATTGTTGGCAAGATGTATCGCTCTACAGGTAATGACATATTACAGCAATAAATACGTTCTGGTAAGTTCTGGCCTAAGAAAGTACACACCACAGTACCTGTGGGTTCCCAGATAGTTTTACCTTCAACACGTTTTTTCCTATTAAGACGTCGGGCTTTAATAATTAATGGAGAACCTGGCCGGCATTCTGTTGTTGACACTAGATCTTCTAGGGTCCAATCAAGTGGAATGTTACGAGCAACACCCATTCGAGTCACTTGATAGCGAGGGATAGAAGCAGAGAGGTCATGATTAGATAAGAGTGGGTTGGACACAAAGGAATTGGCATCTTGAAACTTTTTGAAGTAGACAGAAGTTTTATTTCTACCGACGTTGCGGATTTCGTCAACTCCGGGAACATTATTATTATAAATTATACGGGCAATTTTGAGGGTTTTCATTGTGTTTGGAAATTTGGAAGATCGTTCTCAGTAGTACGAGATACAACAACAACGAATGGGCCGCTATCATTCTCTGAGTATTTGAGGTCAGAAGTTGGCTCATAACCAGGTCGGGTGTAGGTGTGCTGAACAGATGCAGATGCGGGACATACAGTAGCGCGTTTTTCTAAAATATCGTGACTCATTGAATCAGCAGAACGTTTCGATCCGATTTTGTCTGGTATTTGGCTTAAAGCAGCCAGTTCGTCCAATTGTAAATCAAGAGAACGCCGCCCCTTATCAGGAGGAACGTTCTCTCCTACGGAAAAAGACATGGCAAATAATGTTAAAACTTACAAATACTTAAATAATACCACCACCAACACAAACAGACAACACAAGTCCTTGTGATTTAGAGAAAAACGATTAAATATCGCGAAAAAGTTTCCAAACACGTGTTAGTTACACTGAGGCACCTGTCACTTTTCTCTCTAGTCTCTTTTTCTTGTAATTCTGTCATAATTGTCAATGTCATTCATATAATTTATTTTTTTGCCCTGTGTCATTTGTTGCGTTTTGTTTTTGCTATTATTGTGTTGTTATACTCATATCAGCTATCTCATCCGCACACCTGGCAGACACATTCTGACTGATTTGTATTTTTATAAACAATATTTGTGTATTATTATATATTTGCTTATTTATATGTTTGAAATTGTAATTTACTTATATAAAGTATTTATTTTATTTTATGGATAACTATGAGAGTTATAGTGATTCTGACTCAGATTTTCATTCCTGTTTGTCTTCATCTGACAGTTCACATGGCAGCAACCATGATTTATCTTCACTACAAGAAGTAATTGAAAATCAATTTTCAGGCCTTTCCCGTAATTTCAATGTAGCACACATAAATGCTCAGAGTATTCCAGCTCATTTCCCCGATATGCTGGCGTCATTTAGTCATAATAATTTGCACGCTGTATTAGTTTCGGAATCTTGGCTTAAACCTTGCCTGTCCTCTACTTCATACTCTTTGCCAGGATATCGTCTAATTAGAGATGACCGTATCGGTACTGGTGGTGGAGGAGTTGCTATATACTTGCGCTCCCATCTAGCATACAAAATCTTAAGTGCATCCTCACAACCCCCAACACCGGATAACGGTGAGTATTTATTTATAGAAGTAGAACTTACGCATACCAAAATTTTACTAGGAGTATTTTACGCATCGTCTGTTCGCATTAATTACTTCTCCTCTTTTGAAACTTTACTAGAAAAGTTTTCTCCTTTATATATGCATAGTATCATCATGGGTGATTTCAACACTTGCCTCCTTAAACAAGACCATCGTTCTTCTGCTTTAGAAACTTTAACAAGATCCCTTAACATACATATACTTCCTCTGAGTGCTACTCATCGTTTCCCTAATTCATCCCCTTCTCTTCTCGACCTAATAATGGTTTCATCACTACCTCACGTATCTCATTATGGTCAATGTTCGGCGGATGCTTTTTCCTATCATGACATGATTTTTCTCTCATATAACTTACATCCGCCGAAAGCTAAGCCCAAAATCATCCTGCAGCGTAATTTTGGCGGCATGAGCCTAGATGCCTTACTTAAGGACGCTCAGGAAGTTGACTGGTCTGGGGTGGTCAGTGCACTCACTATTGATGATAAGGTTCATGTGTTTCATGCTGCTTTGATGAAGCTGTATGATACTCATGCGCCTTTACGCCGTATCAAGGTCAAACACTTGCCTGCACCGTGGCTTACCGATGATATTAAATCGCAGATGCACAAGAAATCTAAAGCTAAAACTCGATATAAAATGAAGCCAACCGAAGCAAACAAAGCTGCTTATGTGAGCATTCGTAAACGCTGTAATAGAGTGTGTAGGGACGCTCAACGCCGTTATATTCACGAATCAGTTCAAAATGATGATCCAGCTAAAGTATGGAAGTTTCTACGCTCTTTGGGGATTGGCAAACAAACAGAAAACTCAGTCAGTCAAAAATTCAATATTAATGATTTAAATCAACACTTCTCAACCACTTCTGACTTTGATGTAGTAATAAAGTCTGAAACTTTGAAAAGAATCTCGTCCAAGCCAACACCCAAGCATTCTCCTTTTCTTTTTAGTCGATTTACTGATAGTGATGTTAAGAAAGCTGTAAAATCCATTACATCTAATGCTGTCGGCAGTGATAGCATTAGTCGCAACATGATCCTACCCATACTGGATGTCATAAATCCTACCCTTACCCATATCCTTAACACATCCATAACATCTTGTATATTCCCAGCTGCCTGGAAGGAAGCCCAGGTTACTCCTCTACCAAAAAAACCCAACCCCGCTTCCTTTTCTCAATTTCGTCCTATTTCCATACTACCTTTCCTTTCGAAAGTCCTCGATCGCTTAGTTCATCAGCAGCTAAGTGTTTTCCTGAACCGTAATTCCCTTTTGAATCCTTACCAGTCTGGTTTTCGTCCTGGCCACAGCACCACCACAGCCCTCATTAAAATCACAGATGACATCCGGCATGGCATGGACAATGGCTTGCTGACTGTGCTATCGCTGCTCGATTTCAGCAGTGCTTTTAATAATGTTGACTTTGAAGTGTTACTCGGCATCCTACGCTCTATTAACATATCTCCTGAAGTAATCGACTGGTTTCATAGTTACCTGTATGGACGCCGACAGCGCATTCGAGTTGATGACGACTATTCGTCGTGGTGTGATCTCTCTGCCGGTGTTCCACAGGGCGGCGTACTATCTCCTTTATTATTCGCTGTTTTTATAAACTCAATTTCCAATGAACTTACTTCATCCTATCACCTCTATGCAGACGATCTGCAAATTTACACGCAGGCACCGGTTGCTACACTAAATCAAGCAGTCGCAACGATAAACACTGACTTTGACCGCATACTGCAATGGAGTAAATCGAACGGACTTCTTGTGAATCCTGAGAAAACTCAAGTAATTATCATCGGTAGCTCGCGGATGCTGTGTAAAGTTGACTGGACCTGTATGCCAAGTTTTCTTTTTGATGGGAAGCTTATCCCTATCAGTGATAAGGTCAGAAACCTAGGAGTTATATTTGATAGTGAGCTGTCCTGGAGACCCCATATAACGGAGTTGAGTCGGCGTTTGTTACTCTCCTCCAGATCACTCTGGCGGCTGAAAAACTTCCTGCCCATCGCCACCAAAATTAAGCTAGCAGAGTCGCTACTTTTGCCCATACTTGATTATGCCGACGCCAGCTATCTAGATTTAACTCAAGAACAGCTTAATAAACTTGAGCGACTCCAAAACTTTTCCATAAGGTTCATATTTGGGTTACGCAAGTATGACCACGTTTCTGAATTTCGAAAAAAGCTCAAGTGGTTGCCAATCCGTATTCGCCGGAATACTCATATTCTTTCATTGCTTTACAGTATTTTATTCATCCCTACTACTCCACAGTACCTTAAAGAACGCTTCGAATTTATTTCTTGCTCTCACAATTTACGCCCTTCCAGTCAACATAGACTTATTACTCCTATTCATAGTACAACGTTCTTCAATAATTCTTTCACGGTTAAGGCTGTCCAACTTTGGAATTCATTGCCTGTTGCTGTCAGACAAGCCAAATCCCTAATAATATTTAAGAATTTAGTCAGAAAATTCTATCTGCAATATAATAATATGTAATTTTATGTAATTAGTATATATTATATTGCATATAGCTATATGTCTATTATGTTTAAATAGTTGCATATTATCGCTATATATTATATATGTATATAACTTATGTGTATATTTGTATATATAGTATAGTTATATATTTATTAATAAAATTTAAGTAATCGTACAATAATTATGTATACCACCGTCGCCACTTCAAATCGGAATATTCTTGCCACGGGTTGTCTGGAAGAGATCGCTTTTTAGCGATAAGACCGCCCTTTGTACCCTACTATAATAATACTAGTTCGTAAGCTTTTCTGTAATGGTGTACAATAAAGTGTTATCTATCTATCTATCTAAATTTGAAGCCATAAAACGAAATTTTTAAAAACACAGAGATCAATACAAGTATTTGGTATCACTCTTTAAAGACTACAATAATAAAATATTTAATTTATTACTTTGGCTAACTTTGACCGGCTATTATGAATAATATCCGGATAATGTGATTAATTTATTACATTGTCTAGTCAATTTTGCTATTATATATAATGACCATGCATTATATATAATAGCTCTTTAATCACTATGAGTGTAACATATATATAAAACTATAAGAGTTTAGAGAATATTAGTAAACATTTTAACAACAAAATTCTGCACACCATATTTGAACTAAAAACCAAACCATATAATACTTCACCTTTTTATTTATTTGGCAACTGGCTCATTCTTTTTCGAACCACCATTACTGCCAGTGTCAGATGTAAAAAAATCAAGGTATACAAAGAAAAAACATGGGCATGGGCGATTTGAAAATGAAGAAAGAACAAAAACAAAAACTTGTTCAAATGTGCAAATTACCACCACCTGTAAGCAACACAAATAAAATAAAATAAAAAGTGAACAAAACATGCAAGCAATTTAATTAGATTTGTTAAATGTAACTATAACTTAAAGATCGTTCTAACGTAATAAAAGTTATGAATATTGTAATTTAATAAACGAACAATCAGAGCAGAGCATATGGCGGAGCGGGGTCAGCGCCCTCTATACTTTGGTAGTATCTACTTCGGTAGACGGAGGAGTTTTTGTGACACATTGGGTTGGTGGCAGCAGGTCGAGTTGGACCTTAGAGTATTTTTAAAGAAAGTATTGTAGTTGGAAGTATGAGCGGGGGCCCTGAACCCGCTGCTCGGCCTAAACTATGTCATAATGTTGATCAAATCTAAATTAAAAGTGTATGTATAAATCGTGGCTATTGTGTTTTATGCTCGCATTTTATCCTGATGACGCCCACTAAACCTACAATAACTAAAGATGATGTCGTGAGAATGAGGCCGTTCTGCGACATATATATATATATATATATATATATATATATATATATGTGGGTTTTATTTGAAGAAAAACAAAACAAACTTCATTAGATCATTCTTACGTCGTATATTTTCCAACTACCTCTTCTGACTCACTATATTTTTGACAATGACAATAACAATATCATTTATAAATAAGAAAACATAATGTGTGGCCTGGCTACCGAGTCGTAAAGCGTCTTCGGACCCCACACGGCTATCCTGCATTATTCATCTGACCCAGATGAATGTGATACTTCATCTTCATCGCCATTGGACCACGGTTTCATCAAATCTGCTGAACTGGTGGTAATCATTGGTCCTTCGCCATTGCCAATTTTCCTTACAACGTATCTGTCATTTCTCTTCTTCTCTATAATCTTGTATGGTCCTAAATATTTCGGGTGTAACTTATATCCTTGTACGAATTGTGTTCTCTTAATTGCAACTAAATCTCCGATTTCGTACTGTATAGCTTGTGTTCTCTTCTTATTGTAAACTTTCCTATTTTCTTCCAGAATTTTCTGAATATTTTGCTTCGCCTTTTCTCTAAGTTCTAATCTTTGATATTGAAATTGTTCTAGACTTACTTCTTCTATTAGCTTTAAAATATCATCATTTTTATCTCTCGTCTTCGTCCCAATCAGTAGTTCAAAAGGTGTCATTCCGATGCTACGTTGATATGTTCCATTTAAGCAACGTAAATTTCCAATTACTTTATACCATTTTGTAGGATCATCAATTGTAAGTTTACTTAAAACATTTAATATTATCTGGTGTACTCTTTCTACTTGTCCATTACCTCGTAGTTGGCCAGTAGTTATCATATAGTGTGTTATATTCTCGTCATTACAATATGACTTAAAATCATTAGAAGTAAAAGCAGCATTACGGTCAGTTATGATTCGTTTTGGGGAACCAAAAGTGTCTTGTTGCAATCTGAGCTTTTGTAGAACTTCTTACGTCGACAAAGTCTTGGTTGGGTAGATCCATGTAAATTTTGTGAAACCATCTGCTACTGTGAAGATATACTTGTAGTTCTTATTGGTAGACGTCAGCGGACCAAGGTGATCAATGTGGTAAGTAGACAGCGGTGTATCTCCTTTATCAGGGTACCCGCGCCGTTTGAACGCAGTGGTTGTGTTTACGTAGCTTTTATTTTAATTTCAAGATAATAACGTCTAGACTTCAGTTTTAAGTCTTAAACTAATCATAATATCAATATAAAGATATTTCTCCAAATAACCTGATTTAATGAAAGTGTCAAATAAAGCGTTTTAATAATATTAACAACAAAACAATTTTGCATAATACAGTGAGCTCTAAATAAAGTGGACAGACAGCGTTCTTGTATGAGTTTCTCGATCGGCGACCAGTTCTATTGACCTCTGTATAATTAAAACAGTTAGTGCACGTTTCTATATTCTGTTTATTTTTATCAAGATTTGAACTGTTTTTTCAATGGCTTTCTCAATTATTGGTAAAAGTAAAATTTCACCGAGTTCGAAACCTTTGAGCGAGGCAAGTTCGCATCATAATCCCGAAACCATACAAAATGAACCCTATGTGACTCAAAGGAAAAAGAAAAATTTGGAGGACCTTCACGAGTGCGTGCCCCCCGTAATGCAAGATATGCTGAAAAATGTACAACATATGGTTAAAGATCTTATGGCTAGTCAGGATCAACAGTTTTCACAGATTAAAGAAGACATTAACTCACTGAGAAGACAAAATGACGAGTTACTTACCTCGAACTCTGAGATAAAGAATTCTGTATCTAAAATTATTCTTGAGCAAAACATACTCAAAACTAGAGTTGAAACCCTTGAAAAAAATAATACATTTTCTGTTGATTATGTTCATTCTTTAGAACAACAACTGGATCAGTTAGATTGGAAGTTGAGGGAGACGTCTATAGAAATTCAGAATCTTCCCACTGAGAACAACGCACAGATGCATTCCCTAATAAAAAAGTTGCATTCGGTTCTCAATGTGGCATTTACAGAAAGCGAAGTACGCAATGTTTATCGTCTTCCAGCTAAATCAAACAATCCTAGACCAATTATTCTTGAATATG
Organism: Dendrolimus punctatus; assembly: GCA_012273795.1. NCBI lineage: Eukaryota > Metazoa > Arthropoda > Insecta > Lepidoptera > Lasiocampidae > Dendrolimus > Dendrolimus punctatus. Next base: position 219,475 of record JAABVI010000056.1, on the reverse strand, counting down.
TGTCAGTAGTAAAAAAACAAGAAATATCTCATTTTCATTTAACTATATATTCTTAAATAATATAAACAGTATTTTATGGCACTTCCAAGATCAGTTCAGAACTATTGTCTTCCTGACTTCGCTTCTAATTCCACAGTATGCAAGTTATTTGAAATACCAATTTTGGTATTTTATGATACCATGACTTTCAATGATTTAAAGGACATATCCACGGAATTAGAAGCAATATCAGTATCATCTTCTTTTAATTGTCTTGCAAACCAGTGCTACAAAATTTCTTCTATATATAAAAAATCTATAAGTGCTATCCATTTGAATATTCGTAGTATAAATAAAAATATACATGAATTCAAAGTTCTTCTTGTCCAGTTAAGGATAAATTTTGATCTAATTATTTTAAGCGAGTGTTGGTTACAGAAATGTCCATTCATACCTAACCTACAAGGTTTTAAAACACATCATACCGGAGAACTCTGCAATCAAAATGATGGTCTGGTAATCTATGTGAGAGACGGTCTTAACTATCTGTTGTCGGAACCTAAGATCTTAAAAGACGGTAATAGTTTAGTGTGTGTCGTGAATAAAGAATTTGTTTTTATAGTAGTTTACAGATCTCCGTCGATAGCTAACATTGATGCATTTCTTACTAGCCTAGATAAACTTTTATTAATGTATAATAAATATAGCAATATATGTATCATGGGTGACATTAATGTAGATATAGAATCCAATAATTCTGATAATAAATCTTATGAATACTTAAATTTGTTGTCTATGCATGGCCTTTTGCCCGCCCACACTTATCCCACACGGGATAATCATTGTCTGGATCATGTAATGTTAAAAACAAAACATAAATCTAGAACTATTGTTGTACAATCTTCCATAACCGACCACTATCCTACAATTTTAATCTTATCTACCGACTCAAACACCGATTCTCCACCTGCTAAGCGATCTAGTGTAATAGATATTGATTCTATTGTTAATGTACTCTCTTCAGAAGATCTCACTTATATATTATCAATTCAAAATCCCGACACAGCGGCAAGCAGCCTAATGTTGCACATTTCAAATATTGTCAAGAATTATACAAGACATACAACAGTTCCACGCTCTAAGAGAACTATTAAACCGTGGATTACTGCGGGATTATTGCGCTGCATACATAATCGAGATGCTATTCATTTAAAATTGAGAAAAGATCCTTGCAACACTGTATTAAAAATTACTTACGTACGATATAGAAACTTCTTAAATAATATATTGAAAAAACAAAAAACTACGTACTTAAAAAATCTTTTATGTAAAGCTAAAACTTCAAAAGCTATTTGGGATACTTTAAAAAATATATCTAACATATCTTCATGTAAATCTTTTTCCTCTGCTGTACTATTGAAAACGGACTTAAATCCAATTGTATCGATTAATCAGGTTAACCACTTCTTTGCAAACATTGTCAAAACACTTGCAAATAACATAAAAAGTAATCTTAATCCAAATACTACAGTACATTCTAACTTAAACACTCAACGTGACTCTTTTGCATTGTTACCAGCTGATCCTTGTGAGATAGGCATTATTATTGCTAATATGCGAACTCGATGTGCTGTTGGTTTTGACTAAATTTCTACATCATTATTAAAATCACTGAGGTCTTCTTTGGTACCTATTTTAACACACATTTTTAATCTGTCCCTTGAAAATGGTACATTTCCTAGTGTATTTAAAAAAGCAATAGTCCATCCAATTCATAAAGGAGGTGACTCGGGTGTGGTGAACAATTATCGACCAATATCAGTGCTGCCCACTATGTCTAAAATACTAGAGAAGCTCTTGAATAATCGTTTAGTTAATTACTTAGAAAGTAAAAATTTAATTGCAGCAAATCAATTCGGCTTTCGCCGAGGACTCTCGACCAATGATGCTGTTTCTTCTCTAATAGACAATATTTTACAACATTTAGATAAGGGAAACAGGTGTCTTTCTATATTTCTTGATATATCCAAGGCCTTCGACACTGTTTCTATACCTATCCTACTTACTAAACTGGAGGCTTTGGGTATCAGAGGGACTGCTTTAGAAATCTTCAGAGATTACTTGAGTGGTCGAAGTCAGGCCGTTAAAATAGGTGATTACATTAGCGAATATGAGGACCTTTCAGTAGGAGTACCCCAAGGCAGCATTCTTGGGCCAACTCTTTTCTCAGTTTACATCAATGACCTCTGCAAACTGTTGATTCCCAACTGTAAGATTTTCACATATGCGGACGACACTGCGTTATTAGTGCACGGTAATAACTGGGAGGAGACTCAAACAAATGCAGAGTTCGCACTTACGCAAATTATGAACTGGCTTACCTCCAACTTACTTACTCTGAATTTAACAAAAACTCTTTTTGTTCCATTTGGTATTAGATGTAACAGTCTTCCACCTATAAATTTTGTAACAATTAAGGCACATAATTGTCAAAATCCTACGAGCAGTTGCTCCTGTCCACATATTAAAAGAGCTTCAAAAGTAAAATATTTAGGAATCTTTATAGATCATAACCTTCGATGGGACGATCATATAAATTACCTTTCTTCGCGTCTTAGAAAACTTACTTATGTCTTTAAAAATTTGAGACCCGTTGCGGACTTTAATACATTAAAAATGGTATACCTCTCCTTGTGTGAATCATTGCTCGTCTATTGTAACATAGCATGGGGTGGAGCGTCTAAGACTATACTACTAAAATTAGAAAGATCACAAAGAGCAGTGTTGAAAGTTTTGGCGAAAAAACCGTTCCGCTATTCTACTACACAGTTATATAAAGATATGTCAGTGTTATCTGTTAGGAAACTTTTCATTTTACAGCTTATTCTCAAAACACATACTGAACTAAAGTTTGATTCTTCCCTTTCTTCTCGGAAAAGGAGATACGACAAGGTCTGCCATATTGTCCGCACAAGAACTACCCTGGCCTGGAAACACTCATACTCGGTCAAAAGCCGCCTATATAATAGAGCTAATAAGGACTTAAAAATATATCCTTTAACTAGACGAGAAACCAAGCATAAACTAATTAATTGGCTAAAATCCTTGAATTATGACGAGTCTAAAGCACTTATAAACTAATATTTATTACTGTTTGTTACTATATATTCTATTTTATACTTTACAATTTTTGTTAATTTCTGCTCTCGTGATACACTTTCAATCACTTCATTTTCACACACATAACTGTACGCATGCACACACTCACAACCACTCACATCACACGCATTTCAGCACATACAAATACTTATTTTAAGAGCTATAATTATATTGTTTAACCATATAGGTGTGGGGTACCTTTGATTGACTCAAAACACAGGCCTTGTTCCTAGTTTGAGAGTCGAAGGTTTACTTACTTGTCTTAAATTCTATAGCCGTAATCTAAACTAAAACTAAACTAACACATCAAGTGGATGTAAGTATCCTTCCTTCTTACCTTTCTTGTGTGAAATTAGTATGCATTCTACACAATTATCTATCACTGCTCTTATCTTTTCTTTACAATTATCTATGTAGTAGTCTCTGTTAATTAATTCTTCTGTTTTCAAAATTCGAAAATGACCCTTTTCATGGCATTTTCTTATTATTTCATTCTGCATCGTTTTAGGTACAACAATCAGACTCCTTTTCTAAAATTTTCCTTAATAGTTTTATCTTTAGATCATCATCTTGAGCTCTCTTCAGACGTTCTGTAGTTTCGGTAAGTATTAGACTAACAAGGTTTCTGCTCAAAGCGTCTACGTGCCTCATTTGGGTTCCAGATCGGTGTTCTATCTTATATTCTTCAAGTAAGAGTGCCCAACGAGCAACTCTAGGAGGTAAGTCTTTTTTCTGTAACGTCATAGTTAGGGCTGAGCAGTCAGTCACAATTTTAAAGCGGATTCCAAGTAAGTAAACTCTGAATTTCTTGACAGCTTCTACAATAGCTAATATTTCTAAGTAATAACTATGGTCTTTCTTCTCATCAGGAGTAGTCTTTTTACTCATATAGTAAACAGGGTGTAGCTGATTGTCTTGTGGATTTCTTTGTAATAAAACAGCTCCATATCCGTCTATACTTGCGTCTGTATGTAATTCTGTCTCAAAATTAGGATTGTAAATTCGTAAAACTGGTGAGGAACATAAAATTCGTTTCAATTCCTCAAAAGCTCTCTCACAACTTAGATCAAAGTTAAAAATAACACCGGTCTTCAATAATTCTGATAGTGGCTTTGCTATTATTGAATAGTTCTTCACAAATTTTTTAAAATAGCCTTTTAGTCCTAAAAATGATCGTAATGATTTGATATTCTGAGGCTTCTTAAATTTTGCAACAGCATGTATCTTTTCTTTGGAAGGTCTTATCTCATTATCACGAATGATATAACCTAAATAATTTATCTCGCTCTGTAAAAATTGACATTTCTCCCAATTAAATTGAAAGCCAAATTCTTCAGCTTTTCGTAGTACTTTCTTTAGTTTAACAAGTCCTTCTTCTGTCTTAGATGGTATAATTAAATCATCTAAATAGGCAAGAACAGTGCCTTCTGTTATTAAATCCTGAAAGATATCATTGATAAAGTGTTGGAATACACATTGGTGGTGCGGGTGACAAAGGTAAGAATTTGTTGATGGTGGAAGGAGGCAAAATCCACAGCCTTGTAGATAAAGCGACACTCACCTGCGGATTCCCAATCCTCGTTCCTTAGAATAACACGTTCAGCACGTCTTCCGAAATTTGCGTATTATTCACACCAACAACTGGAGCGGGTTTACAGGTAAAATAGCGTTCTTATTTTTTGATTGCACTTAATGCGCGTGCGGTGATCGCGGGGCTTTCGACGTACTGGGTCGCCCGTCGGCACGAATCAGGGTTGGCCGACAGGTGGCACCATCTGTCTCTATCCAGCATGCGGATTTGCGGGAAGGAGGGGAAAGGTAATATAAGGCACAAGGCGCCTAACCATGTACCCCGCCTTGAAAGTTCATAGAACTTTCAACAGAAGATGCGAAAAGAAAAAAAGAGAGGATAGAGAAGGCATAAGGCCTGAGAAAATAAAGTGCGGTGCGGATAAATATAAAATAAATATAAGTAGCGGTTGAAAATTGTGCTAATAAGTGCGGTATCAATGAATAAAACTAATATTAAAGCGGTTATTTTACAAAATTTTACTATTAATGAAGATGTTATTACATGCTAAATAAAACTTTGAATAGTTATTGTTGTGGTAAAGGATAAAGTTTGACAACTGGACGTTTATAAACTCCAGTACTAGTTTTCACAGTAGCGACTCGGATAACTCCGTCTGAACCTGGATAGACTTCCGTAATTATACCTAAAGGCCAACTCAAAGGTGGCAAATTATCGTTTTCTAGTAGAACTATGGTGCCTATTTCAACGGAGCGTTCCGGAGTACACCATTTTTGGCACACTTGTAATGTATGTAAATACTCAACTCGCCACTTCTTCTAGTAAGAAAGAACGAGTTGATCTAAAAGAGCTTTCCGTTTGGTTAACGTTATGGGGGCGTCTGGCAATCCAGAAGAAGGTAAGCACTTTAAAGGACTAGACATCAAGAAATGAGCGGGTGTTAACACATCCGGATGCGGATCTGCGGATACAGCAATAAGCGGTCTCGAATTCAAGACATATTCGATTTGTACTAGGACCGTCAAAAGTTCCTCATAAGTGAGAAGTTGTTTGCCTATTACTCGAAACAAATGCGTCTTAATACTTTTAATATTAGCCTCCCACGCCCCACCAAAGTGTGGAGATCGTGGAGGAATCATTTTCCACTCTATTCGACTATTCAATAGCTCTTGCTTGACTTCAGCTTGAAAAGTCGAATTCAACAGAAAGTTATGCATTTCGTCTAACATTACTTTGGCACCGACAAAATTAGTGCCATTATCTGAATATATTACCGATACTGGACCGCGGCGAGGTATAAATCTCTTGAAAGCGGAAATAAACGATGCGGAAGTGAGATCTGACACCAATTCAATATGAATTGCTTTAGTAACAAGGCATCTTCATATGCAGGCAAATATATGCCTTACAAGAATGCTGCCCTCTTCTTCTTATCGGAATGTAACTAAGCGGGCCCGACAGATCTACTCCAGAATGGACGAATGCTTTCGCATCGCTAATACGAAATGCGGGTAGATCAGCCATTTTTGGAGTCGGATGCTTCGGATTCAGACGGAAACAAATATTACACTGACGTCAACGAGAGCGAATGACGGTTCTAGCATCCAAAATCCAAAATCGTTGACGTATAATGGACATAAGCAGTCCAGGTCCAGTATGAAAACTCGAAGCATGATAATGATCAATGATAAGATCCACTAAACGATGACGTTTAGGGAGTATAGCGGGATATTTCACTTCATATGGAAGGGAAGATTTAGACAACCTGCCCCCTACGCGGAGTATTCCATCCTCATCTAAAAAGGCTGATAAATTGCGTAACATTTTAGATGGTAATTCATTACATTTTAAAAGTTGAATTTCTTTTGCGAAACAAATGTTTTGAATAGCTTTAATAATAAATTTTTCAGCGGTATTGATATTACATACAAGTTCATTATTTGGCAATATTTTAATGAATTTTAGAATATAAACAAATATTTTTAACAATTTAGACCAAGAGCTGATGCGGTTAATGATATCAATTAGAAGCGGTGACTCACACTGAATTGCAGATGTAAGTGTTTTACTATTAATTTTAAACTCAGGAAGCGACTCCTGAACTAGAGGTGAAAAGGCTAATAGGCCATTCGTTAATGGGCTTACTAAGCCAAGTTGGACCATTCCACCACAGTGGATGCGATAGAAGTTGTGAAGGTAACATACCACGTGACAGACAGTCACTCGGGTTTTCTTTACCTAAAATGTGGTAGAAACACTCGGATGAAAGATTTTCTTGTATCTTAGCCACACGGTTGCTCACGAATATAGACCATCTATGTGGAGAAGAATGAATCCAAGAGAGTGCTATAGTGGAGTCAGAAAATGCGTAGACTTCTTTAATAGGAATGCGAGCGGATAGCCTATCCAAAACTAATTTTACAAGTTTTGATAATAACAAAGCGGCGACTAGCTCTAAGCGAGCGAGCGTTACAATTTTAACTGGCAAAATTTTAGATTTTGCACACAGAAGGCGGACAGTTACATTACCTAATGAATCTGTAACATGTAAATACACACAACATCCGTAACCACTAAAGCTAGCGTCACAAAATGCTACTATGTAAACCTCGGATCCTAACTCAACACCAGAATGACGCGGAATGCTCAAAGTCGCAAGCATGGAGTTCTAATGCGAGGGCGGTGAAACGTCGACGAATAGATTCTGGAGGCGTTTCATCCCAATCAATTTTACTCAACCAAAGTTCCTTGATAAGAATTTTGGCGAATAAAATGATGGGCGCGACTAGACCTAGCGTGTCAAACAAGCGTGCGACAAACGAAAGGATTGTGCGTTTTGTGCATTTGTCATCCACTTTGACAATGCGCAAAGAGAGGATATCGTGAATAGGCTCCCAGGATAATCCTAGGATTTTAGAATTATATAGATCTGACTGTGCAAAGTCAATAGGCATACGATGCGAATCGGGAAAATCGTCAAGTAAAGCTTGTGAATTACTAGCCCACTTAATAAGATCAAATGAACCTAATTTAAATAAGTCAATTAAATCTTGCGAAACACTTACAGCGGTTTGTTCATCAGGAACAGTATGTACAAAATCATCCATAAAAAATTGATAATCTATTAATTTAGATGCCTCAGGATAGCGGTGTCCAAAATCCGAAGCTAATTGACTTAATCTACGCATAGCTAAGAAAGGACTTGATTTTAGACCGAATGGCAAACTATTAAAATTATAAGTGCGGATAGGTTCGTTAGCGTTAAAGCGAAATAAAATGCGTAAATATTTGCGGTGGTGTTCATTTACACCGATGCGAAGAAACATAGATTTAATGTCAGCGGTCAATGCAATAGGGAATAATCTAAAGTCGATCAAAAGCAAAAATAAATCAGACTGCAAGTTAGGACCGACGTGCAATACGTCGTTTAGCGATAAGCCAGAATGAGTTTTTGCGCTGGCGTCTAACACAACGCGAACGCCATCTTTGTCCGGACGTACGACACCATGATGTGGTATGTAATAGCTGACATCTTTGATATCGATACCTCTGGGCTCAAAGGGCGTATAGCACAAAACAGCTACTTTTCAGGAGAGCCAAAAAACGTAAAAAATAAAACAAAATTAGCTATAACTTTTTTGTCTCAATGATTATATAAAAACAATCTATGAGAAAAATACTAACATTTTCCTATATTGTAAATATTATTAAATGAAGTCTAAATATGATAGTTTCCAAAATAGTTTTGCTTTACTACCTAAAAAAAACTACAAAATGTCCTTTAAACCCATTTAAAAAGAGCTTACGTTATTAAATTAGGCAGTAAATGTAACCTAGGGTAAAAAAAGTTGTACAATTTTATGTAGTAAATGATAATAGCAATGTTGAATTGTGTTGTAAATCACAAAGTTTGCATATAAAATTGTACAACTTTCATAATAAAAAGGGTTAAACGGGGTGGGGGGTACCCCAATCTAGAGAATGTGGAAGTATTAACTTCATCATCAGCACTAGAAGTAATAAACATCTTTGGCTTACAGCATTTCATAAAATTTTCTATTTCACTATCTTCAATAATATCGCTATTTTTACTTAGATTATTTGGATCGAGAGGATTACTAACATCATTTAATATACCGGAAGCCATTGGTTCCGTTGATTGTCGATCTGAACTTTTAATAGGTTGGGGAAAAGTCTTTTCGCATATAGTATGTACGAACTTGCAATAAGATCTCTTTGGCTATACCATTTGTATCTGGCTGGTTTTGGTATCATTAAAAAGTTTTAATTTTAAATTTAAATTAGGAAAATGTGTGATTTTCAGTTGTTTTTCTTATTGTTTAAATGAGTGAATAGATTCACTTCATTAGAATGAAGAAATTCAATACATTTTAAAATTTTACTACAAAAAAGGTAAAAATGCAACATAAGCCGCGAAAAAAATTGTGATGTTTATGGACCTAATGCAGTATCTATGAGAGTAGCGCAAATTTGGTTTAAGCATTTTCAATCCGGAAATGTCGATATCAAGGATGCACGTCACTCTGGTCGCCCTGTTGCGGACAAAATTGATGCCATTTTTGAAAAAGTGGAGCAAGATCGGTGTATTAGTAGTTAAGATGTAGCTGGAGAACTGGGAATTGACCACAAAACGGTTTTGGCGCATTTGAAAAAACCTGGGTACACAAAAAAGCTCGATATTTGGGTGCTTCATGAGCTCACAGAAAGAAACCTAATTAACCGTGTACTCATTTGTGATTCTTTATTACGACATAATGAAACCGAACCATTTTTAAAGACGCTGATAACTGTTGATGAAAATTGGATCACGTACGACAAGAACGTGCGAAAAAGATCGTGGTCAAAGGCCAGTCAGGCTTCACAGACTGTGGCGAAACCCGGGTTAACTCGCAACAAGGTGATGCTGTGTGTATGTTGGTATTGGAAGGGCATTATTCTTTATGAGCTGTTACCGCCAGGTAGGACCATCGATTCTGAACTGCCAACAACTGATGAGATTAAAGCAAAAAGTTGAGAGAAAGCAGCCAGAATTAATCAACAGAAGGGGTGTGGTTTTTCACCATGATAACGCTAGACCTCGCACATCTTTGGCCACTCAAGAAAAATTACTAGTTTGGCTGGGAGGTGTTAACGCATCCGCCGTATAGTCCTGACCTTGCACCTCAGATTTTCCCCTGTTTTGGTCTCTGCAGTTCCTTAGGCAGTGTCAGGTTAACATCACGAGAGGACTGCCAAAACCACTTGTCGCAGTTTTTTGATCAGAAGCCCCAAATTTTTTATAGCAATGGGATCACGTCCCTACCTCCAAGATGGCAAAAAGTTATCCAACAAAATGGCACCTACATACTTTTTTTATAAATTTATAAGAAAAACCTTTTTAATTTTTATATAAAATGCGAAGAAACTCTTTCCCCAACCTTATATATTTATTATCTTTCAATAATAATTCTTGAAGAGATATTGTGTGTGTTCTGAAATTGAAATAAGTACAAAACGATTCAAAATAATATTCAATTGAAATTCAAGTTACCTTCCGGCTGAATTAATATAAATTATGCCCTTTCATTTGATACCTCACTCAAGTGTATTTCTTTTTTCGGGGTGTTTATCCCCACCTTACCCCCCCCCCCAATTTTAAACGGCTCGACTGATTTTCTTCAAACATAGATAAAACTCTCTTGAACAGGCGTTTACAAACAAATACAAAAACTAAACCAAAATCGATTCATCTGTTCAAGAACTGTGATGCCACAGACTGATAGTAAATAGGTAGTACACATACACATGTAAGACCATTGAGTTATAAAACACATAGGTACCTAACAAGTCTTTTTTTGTCGGAGATTAAATATTATCTAACCTGAATAATAATTATAAAAACTATTACTTGAAACTGTATGAGCAAACTAAAAATATTAAATGGTAAAGGACAATAACGTAAAATTATTTACGAACACGAATTCGAAGAAATTAAATCAAAATTAGTAGTTTTTTATTATTATTTTAATACTAAAAACAAAGGCAGACAGACATCTTTTTAATAGATACCATAACTACATGAAAATAAGGGCTAAAAATGTTGTATTAGATTGTAAAAGACAAAGTAAACTTTGGTTTGAGGAAGTAAAGAATAAATGAGGCAAACAAAAAAATCTGTTTAATATTTTTTTTAGGTACTAAACTATATTTAAATTGTTATCTTTTTAATATTTAGCGTGGTAATTAGGGCGTGAAGTTGTTGTCAGTGAAAAGTTGTCAAATACAATGTGCTTTACACCCTAAAATCAGGAAATACTTTATGCATTTACAATAGTTTTGAGGTAGTATGGTACAGTTGCTGATTATGCTGAATGGTTGTAAAGAACAATAATGAGAATTAATGTGTTATACGCCTTAATACTCATAATTGCATTCCTATACAACCTAGGATATTTTTAACTTGCGCAGTAATGTAATTTACAGCCCGATTTCCTGTTTCATTTTGGTTTAGCAGCCCAAAAAAGATGGGGTGTCTACGCTTTAAATTCCCGCCACAATATTTGTGTAAAAAAAAGTATTTTTTTTGTTATTGTCTCTGGCAACTTTCAATTACCTTTTTTTTTCTTCTAACACTGATTGAATTGAAAAACGCAATAAACGCAATTAAATATTATAATAATTATTCTTTCAATAAAACAAAATCCAAAGGAGTGTATAGCAAATAGGAGAATCCGTAACATTGTGGCGACCGTGCAAAATAAAGTAAACCAATATCTTCGGAAAGGAGCTCCAATGCCCACGGGGAGTTTTGGCAAGGAAATTAACCTTTGGACCCGTGGAAGACGCGCGATACCTACTTGGATTTGGGGATTTGGATGGAATCTATAACCATAAAAGGAGGCTGCTGGAGTAGATTGGCAATTCAGTATTACATAGTAGAACTACTGGAGTGTAAAATCAAACTGGTTGTATATAAGTTCATTTCATTATTACATATTTGTGCTAAAAGAAAGGTATAAGTAAAATACATGTTTTTTGTAAAAAATACAAATATAATAGTGAAATTTAATTATGTCTGATGATAGGGAAGAATGTTTAGCAAGATTAATAAGAAAACGTGCATCTTTAAAAGGTAGAATTACAAAATTAAATCAATATGTTCAGTCTCTTGAAAATGTTAGAAATTTTACTACCTTACAAATAAAAGAAATACAAAGAAGGCAAAAATATGTGAAGAATTAAATTCAGATTTTAATCATATTCAGTCACAGATAGAGGAGGAGTGTGAGACAAATGAAGAAATTAATTCAGAGGCTGAAGAGAGAGAAGGTATTGAGAAACAGATCATTTATATTATTGCTTTTGAAAAAGTGACAGGTGACATCTTTAAGGATACACGCGTTGGAGATTTCCTTTTAGTTTTCACCGTTTTTCTGCTTTTCTAGGATTTGTGTTGTTGTTTTTTTTGTGTTGGTGGTGGTTTGTGTATACTACATAATAACTGGTAGGTACTAATTTATAGTTATGGCGTCCTCCGTGGGCGAGGACGTCCCTCCCGATAGAGGTAGAAACTCCATGGATGTTGCTATAGATCAGTTAGCTGAAGTGTGTACAGCTTCTGAAAAGCTCGCTTCAAAGAAGCGTTCTGCCAAGTCCATCCAGTTACCCTCTGACTGCCCTTCTTTAAATAAGACTAAACTCACTCCCCCATCGGCTTCTATTCAGCATACCTTTACCCGCCCTGGTTTTGAGGCTGACGCTGACCTGAAATACACCGATTCTGACTCTGGCCCATTTATTGTTCATGTTACACTGTCGGATTGTGAATCATTGAGAGTTTCAAGTAATATGCGCTCCCTTAAGATTGCTCAAGCCATTTACAATGGCAAGGTCTCTGGCATAGAAGAAATCAAACATTTAGGTCGAAACAGAGTCTCTGTTTTTTTCAAATCCTATCAAGAAGCTAACAACTTTTTAGACAATCCCCTTCTTCCCTCAAATAAGTTATCAGCTAAAATCCCCCGATTCCACCTGACTAGAATGGGTGTTATTCGGGATGTCCCCACTGACTGGACCCTGGTCGATTTAATAAACTTTATTGAGCCCCATCACATGTGTCCAGTAGTAATTAAAGCTCGTCGCCTCAATAGGAAAAAGAAATTAGATGACAAAACTGTGTGGGAATCTACTGGTACAGTAGTACTCACCTTCTTAGGACAAGTTTTACCGGAGCACATCTACTGCTGCAATATGTCCCTCCCTGTTGATAGGTACTCGCTCCCCACTATTCAGTGCCACAAGTGCTGCAAATTCGGACATGTCCGTGATCAGTGTAGGTCGAACCCTCGTTGTTTCCGTTGTGCAGGCCCACATGAGGGCCCAACATGTAATGTACCCGACGAAAAGATCTCTTGTCTTTCATGCTCCGGAGCCCACCTAGCCACAGATTTTAAATGCCCTGAGCATAACCGGCAAAAATATATCAAACTAGTCATGTCTGAAGAGAACATAGGATATATTGAAGCAGCTCGCAGGTTTCCTGCTGTACGCTCTTCGTATGCCAATATAGTCACCTCCTCTGAACCAAAGAAACCTGTCTATCTAGCTAGTCCTTCTCTTGTCCCTGGGCCCCCCTCTTTTGATCAATCTACCCAATCTCATCCCCTTCCTAATTCCTCCTCTTACAAGAAAACTGTATTTATACAACGTCAGCCTAGGCCTGCACTTTCTCAATCCTATGATAGGGTTGCTCACCAAAACATTATTTCCTCCCCTCCATCTTCTCTTCCTAATGGTTGTGCATTAGGTAACCCTCCATCACTTAATGTTACACCTAGTGACAACCTGGCTGAATTAATATCCATGGTTCTTTTAAATATGTTCTCTAAGTTTAATGACATTTTACCGTACAATACCCTACAGATGATCCAAAACATTGTATCCTCCTTACTAAACTCTCATCCAAATAATGGCTAAGTTACTTCAGTGGAATTGCAGAAACATTAAAAACAAAAAAGAAGATGTTATCTTCCTATTAAATAAATTCAAACCTAAAATTTTTGCCATATCTGAAACTTGGTTAAAACCAGGTTCCGTTTTTAGGGTTCCTGGTTATTCCTGTCTTAGGGATGACAGACAAGACGGGTGGGGTGGATGTGCCCTTCTTGTCAACCGAAATTTTAAATTCAACCGCCTTATCATCCCAGACCACTCTTCAACTATTAATATAGTTGCTGTTAGGTGTATGAACATTTCCTTTGTGTCTATTTATATCCCACACCCTAATCCTGATGTTATCCTAGAACTCTCTTCTATCCTGTCTACCCTCCCTGCTCCCCTTATCATTCAAGGTGATTTTAATATTCATCACTCCCTTTGGGGTTCTCATTATTGTGATGCACTATCTTCCCAGTTTCTTGATGTTCTTGACTCTATAAATTTGTGTATTTTAAACGATGGTACACCTACTCGTAGAGTTTCCCCCCTCCAAAATCCTAGCATCCCTGACCTTACCTTATCATCTCCTTGTTTAGTAAATCAACTTTCCTGGGAAGTCCTTATGGAGTCTCATGGGAGTGATCACCTACCTATTCTTACTTGTATAGCTGATTCTTCTCTTCCAAATCCTGCCCCTTCCCCTATTTTAAAATATAAATTAAAACTTGCAGATTGGGATAAATTTTCAAAATTAGTCCAATTCCAGTTAGACACTCTGCCTACTGTGACCAATGAAAATGCCCTTTTTTTTATATTCAAAATTCACTTCAATACTTACTTTTGCAGCCGACTCTTCTATTCCTTCGAAAAACTCTTCTTCTGACAAAATACGATCTCCAGCTTGGTGGGATTCAGAATGCACTTCTGCTGTTAAAGAGAGGAAACAAGCGGAACGTAATTTTGCTAGTTCACTTACCATTGAAAATTTTTTAATGTTTCAAAAAACCTCTGCAAAGACCAAACGGTTTTTGCGAAGGAAAAAAACTGAAGGCTGGCGGTCTTTCTGTGAGTCTCTAGCCCCTAGAACTCCAGCCTCTTTTATCTGGAAAAAAATTAAAGGCTTCCGTAAATCCCAAGTTGATACTAATATTAATTCAAATGATGCATCACTATGGCTTCCTAGTTTTTTTTCTAAACTAGCTCCCCCCTTTGTACCTAACGAACATTGTCTTCCATCTTCTTCCTTTACTTCTTTATCTAGTACAGACCCTATGAACTCTACCTTCTCTTTTGCGGAACTTTCTTGCGCCCTGGACCATCTCCAGGATTCTACTCCTGGCGTAGATGGAATCCCTTATTCCTTCATAATTAAGTCTTCCAAATCTACAAAACTTTTTTTCCTAGATTTAATTAATAACTTTTTTGTTAGTGGTGTGGTCCCTGATTCTTGGAAAACCCAATTAGTTGTCCCCATTTTAAAATCTGGAAAATCTCCCTTGGATCCTAACTCCTACAGACCTATCGCTCTTTCCTCTGTTTTATGTAAAATTATGGAACACCTCCTTAAAAACCGTCTAGAATGGATTGTGGAAAATCGAGGCCTTCTTGCAAGAAGTCAATTCGGATTCAGAAGGGGAATGGGTACCGCAGATAGTCTAAGCCTCCTTACCTCGGACATCCAACTCGCTTTTTCGAAAAATGAACATGTTCTTGCTAGACATTACAGCAGCATATGATAATGTGGATCTTCCTCTTCTCAGGCAAAAACTGCAAAAGCTGAGTATTCCGGAAAGAATCATAAATATTATATGCAACATGCTCATGGAACGTACTATTACAATCCGTTCTTCTGCTTGCCCTCTTCCCCCTAGACAAGTCTGGAAGGGTCTCCCTCAGGGATCAGTTTTAAGCCCTCTCCTTTATAGCATTTATACAGCTGATTTAGAGTCCTCAGTCAATTGCTTTTGTAAAATTTTACAATATGCAGATGACATTGCTTTATATGTTACATCTGACTCCTTCAGTGATTCATGCAGGCGGTTAAATTGTGCTTTATATTACCTTAATAATTGGCTCTCAGACCATGGTCTTGAAATTTCTGCCCCCAAAAGTTCCGCCGTTGTCTTCTCCCGCAAAAGATCTATCCCTCCTTTAGATATAAATGTCAATAATCAATCTATAGCAGTTAAAGATAATGTGAAATTTTTAGGACTTTTTCTAGACTCTTAATTATCTGGCATAATTCACCTAAATTATATTGCAAATAAAGTGGAGAAGAACATTAACATTTTACGAGCTCTATCTGGTGTTAAGTGGGGCTCCCATCCATATAATCAGAAACTATTATATAATGCTATAATTAGGAGCCATTTTGATTATGGAAGTTTTTTGCTGGAACCATGCAATAAGCTCGCCCTTGCTAAGTTAGATCGGTTGCAGGCAAAGTGTTTGAGGATTATCACTGGCACTATGAAGTCATCACCAACTAGCGCCCTCCAGGTCGAATGCCTAGAGCCCCCCTTAGCCTTACGACGACAACTCCTTGCAGATCGCTTCTTCTATAAAGCTGTTCAGTTAGTTAATCACCCTCTCCTTGATTCCCTTAAAGATCTTTCTGATATAACCTTTCTGTCTCCCTATTGGAATCATAAGCCTCTCCCTCTCTTAGTTAAATCCTTGCAAAAACTTAACAATATCCCCTTTAGACTCTTCCAAAATTACTGTAATCCCCTATTCGAAATTAGCTTCAACAGTCTACTCTTCATCCCTAATATTATACTTAACTTCGGCATAGACAAAGATTCTATCATTGCTAATGTAAAGTTCAATCAAATATTCCAAGAAAAATGGTCTGAATGGCTTCCGATCTTCACAGACGCATCTAAATTATCTCCAAATAGTCCGGTCGGTGCAGCTGTGTGGATACCTAAATTCAAAATTATCCTTAACTTTAAATTGCCATCTTACAGCTCAGTTTTTACTGGTGAATGTATTGCCCTCTTAGAGGCGGCTCTTTATGTAGAATCACACCATATTAAAAAAGCTATCATTTTCACTGATTCCCTCAGCTGCCTGCAAGACATTCTAAAGCCCCCATTCCACTCCCGACAAAACTTTCCCCTCACTCTCCAAATTAGGAAAGTCCTACACCTCTGCCATTCTTTGAACCTTGAAGTAGCACTTGCTTGGATACCTGGACACTGTGGTATACTAGGAAATGAAACTGCTGATAATTGTGCTAAACAGGCTATTTCTCTAGGTATTGATAAGTATAATAAATGCTTCCCCAGAGATTTATCTGCTCTCTCGTCTATTGAAATGCATGATCAGTGGAATCAACAATGGCAGCAGTCTAGCCAGTCAGTCGGTAAATATTACGGCTCCTTACAACCTATCATCCCTTCCACTCCATGGTTTTTCCGCCATCGATTTTTACCAAAAAAAATTACATCGACCCTTATACGACTTCGACTTGGACATGTATGTTCTCCTACCTTCTTAGCAAAATTAAGAATACGCGATCACTCTTTATGCGAATGCGGCTTAGAAGAAGGAACAGTAGAACATATATTCTTTCATTGCCCTAAAATTTCCACCCATATATATGATATATTACCCCCAGAATGTGAGCGTCCTGTGAATGTCAATTACCTTTTAACTCTTGTTCATACTAAATTTGTATATATTTTGTGTAAATTTCTATATATTAATAATATTTATTTATAACGTAGTTAGTTTAATACAATTTATGTTTTGTGTTGTCCTCAGGTTATCAGAAAACGTTCGTGTTACCGCTCAAAGCTATTATAATTTTATATCTGATCACCTTACACCTGTCATTTTTATACAGTTACTCCGACATTGGCAAAATCAACGCCGCATAAAGCGTTGGAGCCATCGCCGACCAAGGATAGATAGATAGATAGATATTATTGCTTTCCTAGAAGACTTATTAGAAAAAACATTACCTAAGGACAATGAAAATAAGTCTAACATTAGTGGTCACAGTATTCATGAGCATTCCTTTGATAGTTCTCAACCAATTAGATTACCTGAAATCTCACTACCTTTGTTTGATGGGTCATATTTAAAATGGCTTGAGTTTAGGGATATTTTTGAATCTTTGATTATTTGTAACAATTCTATGCCAGACATAAACAAATTCCACTATTTGAGATCCTCCTTACGAGGTGGTGCTATTGAAGCAATGGCGACTCTAGAGTTTACTTCTGCCAATTTTAAAGTTGCTTGGGAATTATTGTGCAAGCGCTATGATAATAAACAAGTTTTAGTTAATAATCATTTAAAAGCTTTATTTGCCATACAAACCTTGCATAATGAGTCTCACAAATTATTGCGTTGCTTAGTGGATCAAGTATCTAAAAATATGAGAGCTCTGAGTGCTTTAGGCCAGCCAACAGTACATTGGGATACTTTAATTATTTTTATGGTTATATCAAAGTTAGATGCAATTACAAGCATAAAATGGGAAGAGTATAAAAACAATAAAACAAACATACCTACTTTAGAAGAATTTTATGAGTTTATTCGAAACAGAGCTAATATTTTAGAGTCTACTAGAGCAATTCGGGGGGAAAAATTTAGTCAAAATCAGAATATTAAATACAATAATTTTCAAACACAAACACCTCAAGTAAAAAATAACAACAAATATAATACAAATGTGTCTATTTCAGAGGAGAAAACATATGAAAAATTATGTCTTTCATGTAATGAGCAAGGTCATCTTATCAGTGAATGTAATAAATTTTTAAAGTTAAATATACAGGATAGATTCAAGGAAGTACAACGACTGCGGTTGTGTTCAAACTGTCTTCGTGAAGGTCATAAAACATTTCATTGCCGTGTTAAAAGTTTATGTAAATGTAAAAAGAAACACAATTATTTATTGCACAATGAACATCAGAGTCCGAATACCAGTGAGCAGGCCAGCTTACCACTGGTTGCAAATTCTGCTAGTGATCACACTTCAACACCTTCACCATCCTCTTCCTGCAATATAATCAGCTTGTCTACTACGTCCGTTGGCCAAGTGCTGCTAAGGACTGCCTTGGTAAAAGTTATGAATATAAATAATGGGCATACATACCTTGCTCGAGCACTGTTAGATACAGGGAGTCAATCATCCTTTATTACTAATAAGCTAAAAAATAAAATTATGCTTTCTTCAGACATAATTAAGCCAATATGTATTTCTGGCATAACTAACATGAATTTTAATATTAAAGAAAGGTGTTCTGTGTATATACAGTCATGTACAAGTTCATTCAACATACATATAAATTGTCTCATAGTGCCTGAAATCACAGGTACTATACCGAGTGTGCCTGTCAATATTACTAACTTAAATATACCTACCAACCTCGTGTTCGCAGATCCTGATTTCCACCAGCCTTCTGCAATTGACATATTGTTAGGGGCTGAAGTTTTTTGGAATATCGTAGGCTGTGAGCGCATTGTATTAGGGGTAGGTAAACCGATATTGCAGAAGTCTGAGCTCGGGTGGCTGATCAGTGGCCCGGTAGGAGATAGTATTCCCCGTCAAGTCACATGCCACTTTACAAGGCAAATCCATAATGATTTACAAAGATTTTGGGAGGTTGAAGAAGTGCAATTTTCTAAACCAATATTTTCCCTAGAAGAAAAAGTTTGTGAAGAACACTTTATACAAAATTTTGAACGTCTTCCAAATGGTAGGTTCTCTGTAAAAATACCACTAAAGGAAATTCCAGAAAACGCTCTTGGTGATTCCTTTTACTTAGCAAAGAAACGTTTCTTAAGCTTAGAGAAAAAATTAAATAAAAATCTAGATCTTAAGCGTAAGTATTGTGAGTTTATTGATGAATATCTTAATTTGAATCATTTAAGTGCCGTTGATAAGCCTGAATTTGGATATTATATCCCACATCACGCTGTGTTACATGACAAAAGTGAAACGACTAAATTAAGAGTAGTATTCGATGCCTCGGCAAAAACTACCTCTGGTAAATCATTCAACGATATTCAATATATCGGCCTTGTTGTACAGGATGATCTTATTTCTATTTTAATTAGATTTCGTAATTATAAATATGTATTAACTGCAGATATACAAAAAATGTATAGGCAAATTGAAATTGTTAAAATAGTTAAATTTAAAGACCGGTCACAGCACTAGTTTTTAGTTGCATATTGACACAGCACTATTGTTCGCTCTCTCTGCTGTCATCTCTCAACCTACGAATACAGTACTCCATTAATTATTGAGTTTAATTACTTTAAAACCTTAAAATCACATCAGGTTATGGGCCCAGCCCTCCTGATTTTGCAAATAAGTATAATTAGTAATATAAATAAAGTAATATTTCGCGTTATTAAAGTGATTCAAAAATTAAAACTCAACGTGCTGTATTGTTCGTCTTGCCGTGCCGTATCGTATAAAATTTCATTTAAAATGTCAAATAATACGATGATTGCAATTGAAAAGCTAACTGGAAGAGAAAACTATGCAACTTGGAGGTTTGCAGTTCAAACGTACTTAGAACACGAAGAACTTTGGACTTGTGTTATATCTGACAAACCAGATCAAAAATTAGACACGAAAGCCAAGT
The DNA here is from genome assembly GCA_012273795.1 of Dendrolimus punctatus. Classification (NCBI taxonomy): domain Eukaryota; kingdom Metazoa; phylum Arthropoda; class Insecta; order Lepidoptera; family Lasiocampidae; genus Dendrolimus; species Dendrolimus punctatus. The sequence continues at coordinate 199,258 of JAABVI010000056.1, read as the reverse complement.
CCAAAATTATCTTGCTGGTTCATCCAATAAACTACATACACATTCAAAACGCAAATACATCCAAAGAAGTCTGGCAAAACCTGGCAAAAGCCTTTGATGATAAAGATTTAACGAGACGGGTAGGTCTGTTGAGAGACTTAGTCACAACAACCTTAGAAAGTTGTCAAAACATAGAAGACTATGTGAATAAAATAATGACAACAGCCCACAAACTGAGGAATATTGATTTTCAAGTAAATGATGAATGGCTTGGAACATTATTACTCGCTGGTCTACCTGAAATGTACAGACCAATGATCATGGCCCTCGAAAGCTCCGGTGTGGCTATCACCGCTGACTCTGTCAAAACTAAACTTCTTCAAGATGTAAGAAATTCTGAGTCTTCTGTGCTTTATGTAAAAGGCAAGAAAAGTCATGTGGCCAAACAAGCTTCTGATAAATTGAAATATAATAAGGGACCAAGATGTTTTATTTGTAATAAATATGGGCATATAAGTAAAAATTGCAGAAATAAAAAGAAGGAACAAACAAAGTCGAATGAGGACTCGAGCTATGTAGCTGTATTTTCTGCCACTCCAAACAATAACCAGAATGGTTGGTTTATAGACTCTGGAGCATCAATGCACATGACAATGCACCGTGACTGGCTCTATGATGTAACTACACCTCCGATAAGCACTATCAAAGTAGCTAATGACAAGAAATTGAATGTAAAGTCTTGTGGAAAGGTGAACTTAAGTGTGATAGATAAAAGTGGAAAAATAAATAAAATTATGGTACAAAATGTTCTCTTTGTGCCTGAGCTTGCTACAAACCTTCTTTCCGTTAGTCAAATGATAAAAAATGGCTGTCAAGTGCAATTTGGAAGACAAGGTTGTAAGATATATAACAAAAACAATGATGAAGTTGCCACTGGAAAATTATTGAATAATATGTACAGGCTTAATACACACAGTGACATAGCATACATATCAACAACAAAAGAGAATGAATATTATATCTGGCACCAGAGATTGGCACATCTTAACTTTGAAGACTTGAATAAATTATCTGAGTCTACAGGAATTAAGCTTGAAAATAAACAGAATTTCAGTTGTATATCCTGCCTGGAAGGAAAACAAACAAGAAATCCATTTCCATCTGAAGGTTCCCGAGCTAGAAATATGCTAGAACTTATTCATTCAGATGTGTGTGGACCGATGGAAGTACAGTCACTTGGAGGGGCTCGCTACTTCGTTACCTTCATCGATGATTACACTAGGAAAGTATTTGTTTATTTATTAAATAAAAAGTCTGATGTTTTTGAAAAATTTAAAGAATTTAAAGCATTAGTGGAAAATCAACTTAATTTAACCATAAAGACTTTTCGAACAGATAATGGCAAAGAATATTTAAGTAATGAATTTAAAAGATATCTTAAAATGGCTGGCATTACTCATCAAATGTCCACCCCATACACACCTCAACAAAATGGGTTAGCGGAGAGGATGAATCGCACTTTAGTTGAGAGAGCGAGATGCATGTTACTTAATGCTAAATTACAGAAGCAGTATTGGGCTGAAGCAGTTTCAACAGCTGCATATATAACCAACCGCTGTCCAACAAGAGCGATTGCATACTGTTCACCTGAGGAAATATGGACTGGTAAGAAGCCTAATATAAACCATATGAAAGTTTTTGGATGCGAAGCCATGGTGCATATACCAAAAGAAAAACTGAAGAAATGGGATAAAAAGGCAAGTAAGATGATATTTATTGGTTATAGTGAACAAACAAAAGGATATCGATTAATAGATCCTAAAACTAGAAAAGTTTTGATCAGTAGAGATGTAATATTTTTTGAAAATTCAGTTGAAAGAAACTGTGCCTTGATTCCATTGTCTGAGTCAGTATTACAGTCTGACACACATGAAAATCTTTCTATTGATAGCTCTTTGAAACATTCCTTTGGACAAGATGAAGATGATTCTTACTGCTCACCGGAAGAATATGAGCCTGATTTTACAATAAATCAAGAAGAAAAACAAAATGTCATAACTAGAGCAAAAGCTAGAAAATTGAGAGAACAAAATTGTCATATTAATACATATTTGTGTTCAGATAAATTTACAGAACAACAAGATACTCCAGAAACATATAGTGAGGCAATATCTTTGGAAAATATAAATTCAAATCAATGGAAACAGTCTATCGAAGAAGAATTAAGAGCACATACAGAAAATAATACTTGGGATTTGATTGAACAACCAAAAGGAGTGCGAACAATTGGCTGCAAATGGGTTTTTAAAATAAAAAACGAGCCATCAGGTTTGCTATTTAAGTCGAGACTATGTGCTAAGGGCTGTTCACAAAAACAAGGCATAGATTACAATGAGATATTTTCACCTACTGTGAGATATGACTCTATAAGAGTGTTACTGTCTGAAGCTGCTCAGAATAACCTGCAAATAATGCAATTTGACATAAAAACTGCATTTTTATATGGAGAGATCAAAGAGGATATCTACATGACACCACCACAAGGTTTGGAAACTCCACCAAACATGTTGACCCTCATACTACCTTGGAGAAGAGCATCGAGCCTCCAGACAAGAATATCCAGTACAGAGAAGCTGTTGGGTCACTGATGCATCTGGCAATAGTAAGCAGACCAGATATTATGTACGGTGTCAGTCTGGTGAGTAGATACCTTAATAATTATGATCACACACATTGGAACGTTGTTAAGAAGATAATGAAGTATTTAAAAGAAACTAAGAATTTTGGTTTGTGTTATACATCAAAAGAGAACAACATTCTAGAAGGCTATAGTGATGCAGACTATGCCAAAGATCCGAACACTCGTCGTTCATTGACAGGATATGTGTTCATGAAAAATGGAGCTGCTATAACATGGGCAACACAACTTCAACAAAGTGTGGCACTGTCCACCACTGAAGCCGAATTTATGGCTGCATGTTCTGCAACCAAGGAAGCTTTATGGCTGAAAGCCTTGTTACTTGATATTGATGCATTTAAACAAAATTCAGTGTGTTTAAACATAGATAGTCAAAGTGCAATATGTTTAATTAAAAATGTGGACTATCATAAGCGTTGCAAACATATACATGTTAAATATAATTTTGTTAAAGAAAAATATATTCAGAGTGTAATAGATTTAAACTATGTATGTACTAAAGAACAATATGCTGATTTATTTACTAAAGCCTTGCCTAAAGATAAATTTCAGTATCTTAGAAATAAAATTGGAATATTGAATTTCATTTAATATTTAGTGTAACCTTTTTTTTTAAACTTAGAAAGTTATTTTTAGGTGAGAGTTATTGAAATAAGTTTAACTTAACTAGTGTGTTCAGTTATACGTATATGTGACAGTCTTGTGTATTTTTATTATATAGTTTATAATAATATTTTTTTTTGTAAATGTCTTTAAATTTGGTGAGAGTGTTAAAATAGTTAAATTTAAAGACCGGTCACAGCACTAGTTTTTAGTTGCATATTGACACAGCACTATTGTTCGCTCTCTCTGCTGTCATCTCTCAACCTACGAATACAGTACTCCATTAATTATTGAGTTTAATTACTTTAAAACCTTAAAATCACATCAGAAATTGACAGTTCTCAACGCCATCTGCAGTTGATTTTATGGAGACAAAATAAGTGTGAATCAATTAAAGTATATAAACTAAATACAGTTACATATGGGACTGCATCCGCTCCTTTTTTGAGTACTAGATGTCTCCTACAGTTGGCACATGAATGCCCTGATCCTATTATAGGTAAGGTTATAGAACATGATATTTATATGGACGATTTTATTACTTCTTGCCAGTTTGAGGAAGACCTGCGACATATTTATGATGGTGTTTGCAGTACATTGTCCTCTGCATGCTTTCCAATACATAAGATACGAACGAATTGTCCAAATGTGTTGCAGGGCGAGACAACATCACAGGCTTTAGACTTATCCAAAAGTACTACAGTCTTAGGACTAAATTGGTCACCTTTGTCCGACTCACTCAATTTTTCTGTAAATTTAGACTTAAACAATAAAATAACGAAAAGAACAAAAAATTTCATTAACTTGTCAAATTTTTGATCCATTAGGTTTACTTTGCCCTTGTATTATTAAAGCTAAAATAATATTACAAAAATTATGGGTTTTGAAATTAACCTGGGATGATGAAGTTCCTACCCATATTGCCCAGGATTGGAAAAACATAGCAGAGAAGTTAAAATGTTTGACACAAGTCACGGTGTCACGCAATGTATTGTGTGATTTTCCTATATCAACAGAGTTACATTGCTTCGTAGACGCATCACAAGAAGCTTATGGAGCTTGTATTTATATTCGTTCAACTGACAACCAAGGTCACATTGAAGTCAAACTACTATGTGCTAAATCAAGAGTTAGTCCTTTAAAGATATTGACTATACCTCGCCTAGAACTTTGTGGAGCCTTACTTGGTGCTCAACTATCCCGTAAGGTTTTAGACTCTGTTCGGTGTCCTATAGATCTTAAGATTATCTGGACAGATTCAACTATCGTTTTAGGATGGGTCAAGGCGCAACCAACATTATTAAAGGCTTTCGTGGCTAATAGAGTTATTATGATAAATGAACTTACCCAGGGCTTTTCTTGGAGGCATGTACCAGGAGAATTAAATCCTGCGGATCTAGCTTCTAGGGGGATTGACCCTCCTCTTTTGCAAGCTCATCCCTTGTGGTGGGAAGGACCTTCCTTCTTAAGGAAGCATCTTAGTGAGTGGCCACAAAAGCTTCAGAATTCAGCAATAGATTTACCCGAATATAAGTTACAAGTTCATGTAGGAAAAGTGGGCGATTGTAAAGATTTGTCACTTGTTAATTTTGATCAATTTTCTAATTATAAGCGTTTACTTAGAATGTTTGCGTATGTTCTTCGTTTTATACATAATTGTAGATATAAGAATAATAAACTTTCGGGTCCTTTGATTACGGAAGAGTGTAATAAAGCATTAACTAGTTTGATTAGGTTTAGTCAATTAGAGTCATTTAAGGATGAAATACAATTATTGTCTAGTGGTACGTCATTGTGCAATAAATCTAATTTACTTTCTTTAAATCTATTTCTGGATCATGATGGAGTACTTAGAGTTGGTGGTCGTATGAAGAATTCACCTTACAATTTTAATAAAAAACACCCTGTCATATTATGCGGAAAAAATACGTTTACAAAATTACTTATGAGGTTTGAGCACAATCGTTTGTACCACGCGGGTCCTCAGCTTCTACTCTCCTCTGTTAGAGAACACTATTGGCCGATTGGAGGAAGAGTACTTGCTCGCGCAATTGTCAAAAAATGCGTTATTTGCACTCGTTATCGAGGAAAAACTATAAAGCCTCAAATGGGCAACTTGCCATCTGTAAGAACGGAAGGACTTTTTCCATTTTACTCTACAGGAACGGATTTTGCGGGCCCTTATCAAATTAGTAGCAAAAGGGGGAGGGGAAATCGAACCACTAAATGTTACCTTTGTCTGTTTGTCTGCCTCAGTACTCGTGCGGTTCATATAGAAGTGGTGAGTGACTTGACCTCCCACGCATTTATACTTTGTCTGCAACGCTTCATATATAGGCGTGGCAAACCTAGAGTCATCTATTGTGATAATGGCACAAATTTTGTTGGTGCCAACAATGAATTTAACAAAATGTTACGCTCCAGTCGTGAGTCTACCTTAAATTTTGCCAGCTCCGAAGGCATTCAATTCAAGTTTATCCCTGCGTATTCACCTCATTGTGGCGGAGCTTGGGAAGCAGGCGTAAAGTCCGCCAAGTACCATATGAAGAGAGTAGTAGGAAATGCTTCTCTCGTTTTTGAAGATTTGGCTACACTCTTTATACAAATAGAGGCCATCCTCAATTCGCGCCCGTTGTCACCTCTATCAGCTGATCCTGCCGACTTGAACCCACTCACGCCAGGACACTTCCTGGTAGGTCGGCCATTGATGTCTGTACCATTCCCAACGCCCGAGCTTGCCAAACCAAACTATCAAGCGATTGAAAAGATTCGCAAGGAATTTTGGTTACGTTGGAGCAAGGAGTTTTTGGCGGAATTACAGCAACGTTCGAAGTGGAAAAATTCTACACCTGAACCATGCATCGGCGATATGGTTGTTATTAAAGAAGAAAATTCACCACCGCAACGATGGAGACTTGGTCGGATTACCAAACTACATAGTGGCACGGATGGTATAACCAGGGTGGTGGATGTATACACGGCAAAAGGAACCATCCGCAGAGCCATTCACAACATAGTACGGTTACCAGCACAAGAAGGATAATTGAAAGCTAAACCTTTCAAAGTGGGGAGGATGTCTACGCTTTAAATTCCCGCCACAATATTTGTGTAAAAAAAGTATTTTTTTTGTTATTGTCTCTGGCAACTTTCAACTACCTTTTTTTTTCTTCTAACACTGATTGAATTGAAAAACGCAATAAACGCAACTAAATATTATAATAATTATTCTTTCAATAAAACAAAATCCAAAGGAGTGTATAGCAAATAGGAGAATCCGTAACATGGGGCGTAAAGAACATTTTTGTGCGAATTTGGCAATTTCGTATATACCAATCGATAGAGAATTAAAAACTGAATACGATGGTATTATTAAACAAACTTATATCTTTCATGCGGAGTCAACTTTATAAAGGAAGAACAAAAATAAAGATGCGTATGAGAGTCATTTTGACATAAATTACATTTTTCATATTTATTATTATTGAATGAATTGGACTTTACATTTACAAATGATTTAGTTGTTTTATATGTTTGTTTGCGATTTATATTTTGCGGGTTAATAATATTATTTGCGGTTTTACAAGAAGAACGAGACAAAACTTTACTCTGTTCTTTTACAAAAGTAATGAGGTCCTTATAGGAAGGAATATTTTCTTTACGATATGTAATTTCAAATAACTTTACAGTATCGGAATCTAAACGTTGCAATGCGAGGTGTAAAAATATAAAGTCATTTAAATCGCTTAACTGCAATTGTTTAAGCGCTTGCACAGACGAGTCAAAGTTGTTTACAAAAGAATCGAGATTATTTGAATTATTTGTGGACAATTGTTTGAAGTTTAACAATTGGTTAAAATAAGAACTAGCGAGTGACCGAGGGTCATCATATTTTTCAATTAAAGCGTTCCAAATAATCAAATAGTTTTCTGCGGTTGGCGGTAGGCCCGCGCAAATAGATAAAGCTTGACCAGATAACCTTCCAATTAAATAAAATGCATTCTCATTATTAGACAAGGTAGGATTATCATGTACCATATTTTTAAATTGCGTATAAAAGAGGCCATGTACGAACATCGCCTGAAAAAGAAATTAAATCGATAGGAGGTAGATTTGGTTTCCGTACAGAATTATGTGAATGCGTAGCCAATATATTTGCGGTTTGAGATGACTCATTTTCATCTGTTATCTCAGTTAGAATTTGTTTGAGGGAACAATACATTTCATCAAAACTGATGAACGATTGATAATTTATACTTTGTGCTTTATGAGGGTTAATTTTTATGTAAAGCATATTATATGAGTCTAAAACTGATTCAAATTCCTTGCGTAAATTATCAATATTGGAAGCGTTGTGAATAAATATTCTTTGATTATTTTCGTCGGAAATATTTGACGATTTATCATAAATACTTTGCATGCGGCTAAATAACATGTCGCGTTTATATTGAAGAACAATTAATTTACTATTATCTTCAGAGCTTGCTTCTGAAACAATAGCTTCTGCAACTTTCTTACTCATATTGAGTCTTTAAATTTACTAAGGTGAAGTAAAAACTAATTAAAAGTAGCGTACAAAAAAACTAAAACTAAAAACCTCTTTACTAGAGCAGCGGTCGGTTAAATAAAATGTTAAAACTTGCCTCGTGTGAACGTGACTCGAAGCGGCCGAAGCGACGTTGCTATCCGACGCGCTACGGAATTTCGCTAACCTACCGTCTATTAAAGCCGGTTAAACAAGATGCAAAGTAACACCTATATTATTGAGATTTTTGAATATACGTATTTAATACTGATCACGCGGGATTAATAAATGAATATACTGCCAATGCGGGTTGATTAAATGATTAAATTTGACAATAATTCAATGATATAGCACAAATTACGCATAGAATCTCGTATGAGTTGCGGGTGGCGGGAAGCGATATGAACTAAAAAATGGTTCAAAATATAATTAAAATAACGAAATTAAAGTATTTAATGCAAGAAAAGGGCTAGAATATATAGATTTTAAGTATATATAGCGGAAAATATACAAATATAGCGGAATACATAAAATAATTATATAGCGGAAAAATAAAAAATTACATATATCCGGCTCAAAGGACCAGAACTAATATGGTGGTGCGGGTGCAAAGGTAAGAATTTGTTGATGGTGGAAGGAGGCAAAATCCACAGCCTGGTAGATAAAGCGGCACTCACCTGCGGATTCCCAATCCTCGTTTCTTAGAATAACACGTTTAGCACGTCTTCCGAAATTTGCGTATTATTCACACCAACAACTGGAGCGGGTTTACAGGTAAAAAAAGCGTTCTTATGATTGCACTTAATGCGCGTGCGGTGATCGCGGGACTTTCGACGTACTGGGTCGCCCGTCGGAACGAATCATGGTTGGCCGACAGGTGGCACCACCTGTCTCTATCCAGCATGCGGATTTGCGGGAAGGAGGGGAAAGGTAATATAAGGCACAAGGCGCCTAACCACACATGGTGCAGTGCATAAACCAAACGGCATTTTCTTAAATTCAATATTGCCCTTATGGAGTAACAAATGAAGTGTATTTTTAACTATCCTTGCAGACTTCAACATGTAAAAAACCATTTTTTAAGTCAAGTGATGTAAATAATCTGGCTTCCTTCAATCTATCTACTTGATCTTCGATAAGTGGAAGTGGATATCTTTCTTTTATAATCTTCTTATTTAGCTTTCTAAAATCTATACATAATCTGTAACTTCCATTTTTCTTTTTCGCTAACACGATAGGGCTTGCGTATTCCGATTTACTAGGTTTTATTACTTCTTGATCTAACCACTCTTGCATCTGTTTATTAACTATGTCCTTCTCTAGAGGTGAAAGCCTTCGTGGAGTCTGGTGTATAGGATCTTCATCAGTAAGTATGATTTTAAGTTTGACATTTGATTCCTTCTTTCTAGTCTTTAAGTTGTTGTAATTATCCAATAAATGTTTAATCTTGTCTTTATATTTCAGCTTCTTGACATCATATTTCTCATCAAATTCTTCTTCATAGTCATTAATTTGTGTAAGGTGTAATATTCTTTTTACAGAGATTCCATCGGCAGAGAAAATAATTTCAACATCTCTTAATATTGGGTTTCCAAGTATGACATTTATAGGTATTACATCATCGTCGATTACGTGCATCAAGGTTTCAAATTGAACGTCGTCGATTTCAACTTTTGTTATAAAAGATCCCTTCGTGCAAACTTCGTGCTCGGCTATTCCTGATAATTTGAGGGTATCTTTTATATTATAATCATTATTCTCAGGAAAGATTTGTTTATAATAACTCTCACAAATCAAATTCGCATCGCTTCCAGTATCAATAAAGGTTTGAACCGTAACTCCATTAATTTCAGTATCTTTATATGGCTTCAGAACATCTGTACTAACTTTGTCATCTTGAATTTTCAGCGTTTTATTCGTAGAACTTTGACATTCCTTTGACTTATGTCCATATCCATTACATTTGAAACATTTTATACCTTTAGTACAAGCCGGCGACTGGTGATCAGTTTCACCACAATTGAAGCATCTTTTGACGGTATTTATTTAGTGGTCCAATCGAGTACGGATTGACAAGTTAACCATCTGTATTATTAAATAAAGTCTCGACAATCAACCTTATTTTTGCTTTATTCCATTCAAAATAATTCAATAATATTAAACTAATCTATTATATAAAACAAAACATCTTATATAAAAGCTTGGTAAAACATACTCAATCTAATTTAATAATTTAAACAAGGTACTTTTAAATTTCATAGAACGTTGTTTAAGTCCCATATACTACTACTTCCACAGTGAAATAGCATTAGCAGTGCACTGGCTACTTTTCGTATGCGGCACTGTTCTTTGGTTCACTTGATGCCGTTTTGAACTGGTTTGTTTTGTTTGTGCTCGGAACAACTATACAATTGAAATAACTACCTACTTAGATTATTTAATTTAGTAACTTTATAACTCGTATACGTAACTTTTGTGTGATAAGTGTAATGTGGCGAGAAGTGATGGGTAATAATTAATTAAACGTCCGTCTCTTGGCTATGATCTTTAATGACTAACTGTTCTAGTACATACTTCACTACATCTACAGGGTAATTTAGAAAAAAAAAAAGAATTTAAATATTATTCTTTTTTTTTCTTATATTCTAAAGTTACATTGTAAATAAACAAAATAAAACACAATTAAAATTTCAATGTAAAATAATACACATAAATTGGGTTACAAAAAAAAAATAATCTTATTCTAATTCTTATTTTGGTTCTGATTCTGGCGCCAGAACTAAAATTAAACAATAAACACAAAAAACATTTATATCCTAGGTTACAAATAATTTGGTTCTATTTTTATGAACCGTTTCTAATTTATTGCCCTTACGAACTACTACATTAGGTTCATTTTCGTTTACAACTAAATAAGGTCCTTCATATAACTTCTCTAACTTTTTATTTACTTCACTTTTTATTAGAATTAAATCGCCTTGTTTATATTTTATAGGATTACATTTTCTGTCATATATTTGTTTCCTTTTGTTTTTGCTCATAATTAAATTCTGTTTCGCTTGTTTTGAAGCTAATTGTAATCTATATTTAAGTTCGAGTGCATAATCATCTTGATTATAAAGCGGTTCAACAATACCGTTAGTTAAATTATTAGGCAAATTGCACGGTTTTCCGAATACTAGTTCATACGGGGTGTATTTAGTTTCTGTGTGTACCGTTGTGTTGTACGAGAAACACCAAAATGACAGCCAGTGACTCCAAGTCTCTGGGTGTCCTTCAGATTGTGTTCGTAAAAATGCAGCAAGGTGTTTATGTGTGTTTTCTAATGCTCCTATCGATTCATGATGATAAGCGGTTGAACTTACCTTTTCTATTTGCAGCAGCTTACACACCTCTGACATTGTCTCTGACATGAACTCTGTACCTCTGTCCGTGGCAATGGTTTTAGGCAAACCATACCTTAATATAAAATTATTTACTAAACATCTAGCTACACTTACCGTATCCTTTCTCTGTAGAGGATAGGCTTCTATATACTTGCTAAGCTCACATTGCAAGCTTAAAATATAAACATTATTATCTATATCCTTATCTAAAGGTCCTATTAAATCTAAAAATATTTTTTCGAAAGCTTTCGAAGCTGTAGTTGTTATCGTCATCGGTTCAATAGTTTTTCTCGAGTATTTATTAAATTGACACTTAGTGCACTTACTAACATATTGTCTTACATCGCATTCCATTCCCGGCCAGAAGTAAGTACTTCTGATATTGTTTATCATACGCCTTACACCTGCATGACCACTTGTAGGTAATAAGTGATAATCATGTAGGATGCATATCTTTTCGTCATTATCCGAGACTCTTTTAATTTCTCTTAATATATTTATTCGCGGTCCGGACCACGTTTCTCTACTCTTTATTTCTGATAATAACTGCTTTATAAAATCTTCATAACATTTTTCTCTTTTTATGCATATCTCTTCTATATTCATTTTACTACATAAACTACTTAATATATCCGCAAATTCGACTCGCGTAACTTGTTTCATATAATTAAGATTTATGTATAAAGTATAAGACGACTCTTCATATGCTAAACATTTATCTTCATACGTAATATTTTTATTTTTTAATAAATTTCCTTTTATAAACTTTAACTCAACATAGTCACTCGGTTTTCTTAATATTTCTGCGACTCTTGGTTGGCCAGACCTTGATTCAACAGACATATTAGGAATCCTTGTGCTATTTTCTTCGCATATTTTCTCCCTATCTAACATTTTAGCTTTCTGTGCCCTTGTCATTACTAAACAAATCTTTTCATTCATTGACTTTAAATCTTCAGACGATATTGTCACCCTACTTAACGCGTCTGCAAAATTTTCACTACCTTTTATATATTCTATAGTGTAATCGTACTCTTCTAATTGTAATCTAAATTTTATAAGTCTTGTCGATGGATCTTTCATACTAAATAAGTAAATAAGCGGTTTATGATCGGTTCTGATAATAAAACGTTTTCCATATAAATATGGTCTAAAATGCTTGATGCTCCAAACTATTGATAACAATTCCTTTTGTATGGTGGGATAGTTTAGTTCCGCTTTATTTAACGGTCTACTTGCGTATGCTATTGGCTTTAAATCTTTGTTGCATAATACTGATCCTATTGCTATTCCAGATGCATCAGTTTGTAGAATAAATGTGTTATCTTTTGAAAAATCTGGATATTGTAAAATTGGTGGTGTTATTAATTTATTTTTAAGTATTTCAAAACTGTTTTGACATTCTTTAGTCCAAATAAAAGGTACGTTTTTCCTACATAGTTTATTTAACGGTAAAGTAATTTCCGAAAAAGAAGCGATAAATTTTCTATAATAATTGCAAAAAGCAATAAATCGTCTGACTTCGTCCATATTATTTGGTAATGGATAGTTTTGCAATACTCTAATTTTCTCGGGGTCAGGTAACACACCTGATGCAGAAACAACATGTCCTAAATACAATAGTTGCGTTTTCATAAATTCACACTTATTTGGATTAAGCTTAAGGTTCATTTTTCTAAGTCGTTCGAATATGTCCATCAAATTTTTGTTATGAATTTCCCTATTCCGTCCGAAAACTATCAAATCATCACAGTAAATAAAACATTTTTCATAGGTTAACCCTGACATTGCAATTGACATAACTCTGGAGAAAGCGCTGGGACTTATTTTTAATCCCATAGGCAAACGCTTCATTTGGTACTGTCCTGAGCTTGTAATAAAACTTGTAACATTTCTACATTTAGGGTCCAATTTTACTTGATAAAATCCTTGATGCATGTCAAGATGGCTAAAATAAATACTACCAGAAAGAGAGTCAAGTATTTCTGTAATATTTGGTAAGGGGAATTTGTCATCTTGTATAGAATCGTTAACTTTTCTGTAATCGATTACCAAGCGCCACTTTCTTTCTTTGTTATTATCCGATTTTTTTGGCACTAAAAGTACTGGACTATTCCATTCGCTACTTGTGGGTTCTATGATATCATCATCGAGCATTTGCTGCACTTGCTTATTTATCTCGGGCTTTGATGACTCAGGTAGTCTATATGGTTTTACATACACTGGTTTCGTATTAGGTTTCACCGTGAGAGTCTGTTGGATAGCATTGGATGTACCTAACTTGTCACCTTCTATGAAAAATATATCGGAATATTTAGAACAGATAATACTAATATCTTTTCTATCATTTGAGCTTAAATGTGATAATTGTAATTTTGGAAGCAAATTTTTAACTCTATCTACATTTTTGTTTGAATCATTGAATAAACAAACATTAAAATTTTCTAAATAATCAATTTCGTCAAATTTTAATAAAGTTGATTTTGGAATTTTGATAGATTTTTCACCGGTATTTAAAATTTTAACTGGAATTTTACCTCTCTTTGGAGTTACTATGCTACTAGCCAAAAATACGTTTTCGGTTATTTGTTTAGGGTGTATTACTAAATCCTTAAAAATATTTTTGTGAATATTAACAAAATGAATAGATTCGCATCGTTCCGGTATAGTTATATAATCTTCGTATTGATTGTATTCATTATATGGTTGTTCTATTTTTAATGTGTACTCTCTATTTTTTAAATATAGTGCAACTCTATTTGTTCTTAAGTCTATGTTTGCATTATAAGTTCTTAGGAAATCTAACCCGATAATACCGTCTGCATTGCACGGCAAGGAATCAAATAGATAAAAGTTATGATGAAACTGTACACCTTTGTTATTGTGAAGAGTAATGTTAACGTAGCATTTTGTTTGTACTGTACCACCTATGCCTTTTATTGAAGTATTATTTCTATATACTTTTATGTTGTTAGGTAAAATTGTATTACTAATTAATGATAACGTTGCCCCAGTATCTAACAAAAATTTACGTTTTTGGTTTTTAATGTAAAAATAAACAAAATCTAAACCTTCACAAGTTAAAGCATAGTTATGCTCGAAAAAACTGTTGAAAATTTTCCGATTTATCATCTTCTTCGTTTTTATTTGTATGAGTTGTTAAGTAAACATTATTTTTAGATCGTGGTGCCTGGTTATTGTTGCCTCTTTCATATCTCATGTACCTGCGCGGAACCCTATTTTTGTGATACTTGGAAACATTTTGCTGATAATTATAATAATTATTTCGTGTATTTTCCATATAATGTTGAGGTTGCCGGTTAACATACCTGGGATATCTTGTGTATGAGTTTCCACGATGTATCTGTCTATAAGAATTACGATAGTAATTATTCTTACCTCTTGCGTAACTGCATACCAGTGAGTCCTGATATTGCCTTGAAGATCCAGGGGACGCCAACTCCTCGTCCTTCGCTGCTCGAACTGCATCCTTGAGCGCGGTGTAATTTTTAGCTGATATAATTGTACTTAGTTTTTGGTTCCGAAGCCCATCTGAAAATCTTTTGATAGCCAAATTTTCGTTTATTGGTCTTAAAATAGCACTTGCTTCGGGATTTCCCTCTGCTTGTGTTATAGTAAGACCGATAAATAATTCCTCTAACTTCTCGCCGAATTTCGAAATTGATAAGTTATTTTGTTTTATATTATTCATTTGAGTTAATATAGAATTGGCAGATTGTTTGGTCAGTAAATAATTTCGCATATCCTTAACTAAAATCTCTACGTTCGTATAATCGGATTTTAATTTTAGTTTCCCAGATTTTGACAGTCTAGTTTTTAAAATAAAAGATATTAATAATTGTTTACTTTCATTCGATTTTAAACAATTATTATACATTTCTATACCATCTATTATTTTTTCGGTAGTTTCTTCTGTACTGTCCATGATAGGAATTAACATCGATGCAGTTTTCAAATCAAAAGACTCCATTTTCCCTACAATAACTTTTTCCGTTAATTGATAATAAGTAATTTTGTTATAAATTAAATCTATTTCGTCACAAATCGGTATTATATCGGATAATTTTGCACCTGAACTTAAATTTTTTAATATTAACTTATATTCATCATGTAAAATATCTACTTTTTCAAATTTTTTCTTTCCTAACTCTTCTTCTCTCCTCTTTGGACCTAATTTCCTAATGTTTTCATACTCATATTTTAATGCTTTTAATATGATTATTAATTCATCCATATATCATCGGGTTTTAAGTAAAAATAAAATATGTCTATACTTTTACAGTGAATACATAGGTACTTATATCTATCTTAATAAAACACTCACGATTTTTATTTTCATGTTCACTTATAATACCACTTTTTTTTTTCTTTTCTCACTAAACACTTTGCACTGTCTTGTTCTATATTTCCTCGTTGCATCTGTTCTCCTTCCTGGACATTCTCTCAGCAACACGCCGCATAAATCCTTTATTAATTTGTTGATTTATATATTTCACTTGTCTCTTATTATGACATCTGTATATTGCATATATGGCACCAACTATAATAATTGCCAAAATTAACCCCAACTATAATAATTGCCAAAATTAACCAAAAGATTCCAGGTTCGAATCCTGGCAGGGTCGCCATGTAATGTGGCGAGAAGTGATGGGTAATAATTAATTAAACGTCCGTCTCTTGGCTATGATCTTTAATGACTAACTGTTCTAGTACATACTTCACTACATAAGTTTACTCTTTTATACGCACTTAAGGCATATTTAGTTATTCGATATTTATTCTGATAACACCAGTGTTATATGGTATAGTATCGACATGAGTCAAGCCAAGTCCGTGGATACAACTGAAACTAAATTACAAGCCGAATTGAAGGCTTTAATTAGCCGACGGGAACATGTATTTCGTTCCATGCAAGTCCTTTATGACCTGTCGAAGGAAATGTCCATAGACTCGTCGAAAACATCGAAATTTAGGGTTCGGTATAAAATGATTGAATCTTTACGTGAAAATTTTGCAGAAATCAACCATGAAATTAATTAAAAAAAATTAGAGATAGAACCCGGTAGTATAATCGATTCGAACACTTTAGATTCTTTTGATGAATTGTACTATGAGGTATTAGAAGTCGACGACTCTTTAGAATCTCAAGTTATGCCATCAACTTCTGCTCAGAATAATGATGGTATTCGAACTTCTCAAGTTCGGCTACCCAAACTACAAATACCTAAGTTTGATGGAAACATTGAAAACTGGCAAACATTTAAAGACAGTTATTTGCCTTTAATTCACAATAACATGTCCTTATCTGAAATTGAAAAATTCCATTATTTAATTTCCAATCTATCAGGATTCGCCTTAACAATCGCGAAGGGCTTGCCATTAATCGCGTCCAACTACCAGGTAGTTTTCCAAGCATTAACTGACAGATATGACAATAAAAGGGTTCTAGCCACATTGTATCTAGACAAATTATGTATGTTAACACCTTTAAATAAATATTCTTTTGAGAGTTTGAACGATTTAACTAATACACTATACGAGTCGGTGAATGCACTTCGCGCGCTCAATATACAACCTCTTAGTGAATTTTTATTGTTTTATCTCGCTGCGCGTACGCTCGATGCTGATACACGCCAGCGTTTTGAACTACAAAATACGAGCGAGATACCCACTTTTAATGATTTACTCGCATTCGTGCAAAATTATATTAAAATATTAGAAGTAAGTCAACCGGCTTCCACTTCTCAATTAAAATTAAATTCAAAATCAAATCGCCTCAATAGCAATAATTCCCGTAATAATATATCTAAAAATAATATTCAAAATAATTACAGTCCACCGCTACAATCATTTGTAACTACTACACATGATGAAAAACACCATTTCCTTTGTCCATGCTGCCAGAAATCCCACAGCATATATAAAAGCTTGAAATTTCAAGGTTTAGACATTCCAACTAGACGTCAATTAGTTAATGATCTTAAACTCTGTTTTAACTGTTTGCGTTCAGGGCATGAGATTAATACCTGTAACTCTAAAACTACCTGTTTGATTTGCGGATCTAAACATAACACTTTGTTGCATATTGACATGCCTACAGAAAGTGCTACATTAACTAGTGCTATTACTAGACCTAGTAATCAACATACCATAAAAATACTAGGCTCCGCTGTAGTTCGTTTATGCGATATAAATGGTGAGACACAATATGCACGAGCGCTCATTGATAGTTGTTCAATGGACTCGTTCATAACAAGTGCATATGCTCGGAAACTTGGTCTGCCTTTGCAACGCTTTAAGATGTCTGTGACCGGTCTGGGACAAAACAAGGTAGACGAAATAAAAGGTATAAGCTTCTGTTCGATTACGCCTAAACATAGCGAATACCCGCGTTTCGACTTGCCCTTAGTTGTTTTAAAGAAAATCACTTCCAATATGCCTAGTGTACCTATTCCTTCGACAATTCGTCATTATTTCAAACATTTGAATCTTGCTGATGAAAATTTCGACAAACCAAGCTCAATCGACATTCTACTAGGTGTAGATTGTTTCGATCAAATCTACCTCGGGCCACGTTATGCGCCAGGTCCTGGGTTGCCATGCGCGTTATCCAGCGTATTTGGCTGGGTCATAACTGGTCAATATAATGACCGATCGTTTATTCGTGCTCCGTCTCAGTCTCTGGACGAAATAGTTCAACAATTCTGGGAAGCCGAAGAACCTCCAAAGGTTCACATATCTGTTCCAGAAGATGATATCTGCGAACAAATTTACAAAAGACACACTTACCGTAAACCAGATGGTCGATACGTGGTCCCTCTTATGTTAAAAGAAGACGCTTCTCTATTAGGTAACTCTCACCAATATGCTCTCAACTGTTTCTTGAGTTTGGAAAAACGCCTTGCTCGAGACCCAGACCGAAAAACCGAATATGTGAAGTTTATGCGTCAGTACGAGGAACTCGGCCACATGCTGCCGGTAACAGCTTCTTCGCCTACTGACCAAACATACCTTATTGCTCATCACCTTATTGTTCGCTCTGAGAGCTCTACAACCCCGGTTAGAGTTGTTTTCAATGGCAGTGGCCCTACGTCTACTGGTAAATCACTTAATGATGTAGTTCACGTTGGTCCAGAATTGCAAGTTGACATCATTGACTTAGTCACAAAATTTCGACTGCACAAAATCGTGATAACGGCTGACATCTGCAAAATGTACCGGCAGATCCTTATAAGATCGCAAGATAGGGCTTTTCAACATATTATTTGGCGTTACGAACCCTGTGAACCGCTCCAGGAATATGAGCTCAAAACAATTACATACATGGTGTAAGTAGTTCCCCCTACTTAGCTATACGCACACTACGGCAACTTGCCGAGGATCATGGCGCTACTTTTCCTCATGCTGCACAAGTATTACGTGAAGATACTTTCATGGATGACATCACCACTGGCTGTTCGTCTGTAGACGAAGCTATAAAGCTTAAAGAAGACCTAATTTCCTTGCTAAAATTAGGCCAATTTAGGCCAACTTCGGAAATGGAGTAGTAATACTACGAAAATCCTTACTGATATTCCAGCAGAGCATTGTCAAGCACCTAAATTTTTTTCCGAATCAAACGATGAGTCTTATCTTAAAATCTTAGGTATCAAGTGGGATCCAGTTTATGATCGCTTTACTTGTTCCTTTTCTGAAAAATTCAACATAGAATTTACTAAACGTTCGATCCTCTCCATTATTGCTAGAATATTCGACCCTCTCGGATGGATTGCTCCTATTGTATTTTCAGCTAAAGTACTCCTTCAAGAAATGTGGCATCTTGGCCTTTCTTGGGATGAACCTATTCCTA
This sequence comes from Dendrolimus punctatus, assembly GCA_012273795.1. NCBI lineage: Eukaryota > Metazoa > Arthropoda > Insecta > Lepidoptera > Lasiocampidae > Dendrolimus > Dendrolimus punctatus. The sequence continues at coordinate 180,200 of JAABVI010000056.1, read as the reverse complement.
AGAATCTTGCAAAAAAATGGCATATACTCGCCGCCAATTTCTCGAAACTCCAAGAAATCAAGTTACCAAGACTTATTTTGCCAGAAGATCCAACAGAGATTCATCTTGTGGGGTTCTGTGATGGATCCTCTAAGGGATATGGCTGTTGCGTTTATCTCTGTGTGGTTACTTCTGAAACTACTAAATCTAGTTTAATTATAGGAAAGTCTAAGGTAGCTCCCCTTAAGCCAGTTACCGTTAATCGTCTAGAGCTTAGTGCAGCTGTTCTTTTGGCTCGTGTTCTACGTTATATTCATAACTTACTTAATCCAAAAATCAAAATTGATTCCATAATTGCATTTTCCGACAGCAGTACGGTCCTATCCTGGATTCATACCTCTCCTCATCTGTTAAAAATGTACGTTGCCAATCGTGTGGTTCAAATTACTGAATTAGTTAGTACTCATTTGTGGTATCATGTTTCAACTTATGAGAACCCAGCTGACTGTTGTAGTCGAGGTTTGACTTGCACAGAACTTGCTTCTCACCAACTTTGGTGGTCAGGCCCTATATGGATGTCGCAACATCCGAAAAAATGGCCATCGTTTCAAGTTTTTGTACCAGACGCTAACCTTCCCGAAGTAAAGGGTCCTCATAACCCATGTCTGCTAATTACACATTCTGAAGATTTACTTAAGCTAATATCTCAATTCTCTTCCCTAACTAAATTAAACGAACTTTTGCTTGGTGCTTACGTTTCATAAAAAATCTTAAAGCAAAGGGTGTAGATCGCAATTTTAATTCATTGTCCGTTGCAGAATTAGATACGTCCCTAAAGTTTCTTGTCAAGCATGTGCAACAAGAACACTTTTCTTCCGAATTAAAGCAAATTTCAAATAATGTGCTTTGTTTGAAATCGATTCAAAAGTTATATCCTTTTATCGATGAAGACGGACTTTTAAGAGTGGGTGGACGTATACGCAATTCCAAATTGCCAAAATCGCATGCACATCCATGACTGCCTAACTATCGCAACGACGCCACGCTCGTCAATTAGTGATATTAGAAAAGTTGGAAAACTGCTGAATCGTGCATCAAACCGTCTCTCAAAGTGCTAACCGTGTCCGGACAATTAGTGTAAGGTGTGTTCAACGCAAGGAAGCTCAAATCTGCCGAAAATCCTGCATCTTTCCTTACGCAGCTCCAGTGACGGTAAGCGTTAATTTCTTTCTGCTTGTTTCGCTAGGATTCGAGAGGCGGCATCAGGTGAACAGAAGGTCAGGGTTGGCTCCGACTGAGTAGCCATTCATATTCGTTCATTTAGTGGATTTTTGCGTCCGGTTGTCATCTGAATAGGTCTTGGTTGCATCTTGTGTTCTTTAATTTGTGCATATACTTCAAGTTTCTTTCTAAATTGCTTGATATCAGTGGCTCCATAAAGAATGGCTTTATTTATTTCAGAATCACGAATCCCATCAATAACATATTCAATACGTGCCTCATCTTCCAAATTTCCATGCAAAGCCAGTTCTTTCATATGCAAAAAATACTGTTGATATGTCTCATCTGATTTCATTTTGCGTGATGGTAATTTCTTGTGAATGCGAGCGCTATTTAATTTCGGACCAAATTCTTCTATTAAAGATTCTTTTAATATATCCCATGACGTAACAGAGCCTAGCGATCGTAAAAATAATTTAGCAGTACCTGAAAGCAGTCTCTTCGTGAAAATAAATTTCTCAAGATTATTCCATTCCATTAAATTTGCAGTATCATTAAAATCGGTAGGCCAATTCGTAATAGGGTAGGTATCATCGCCTGTGAACGGTGTCATTGATTTTTCCAAGTCACTAAATGAAATTCGTACTCTGTAACCAGCTTCAAAATAATTACTTTCTGAGTCTTCGATATCTTTATTTTTCTTCGGTGGCATCTTGTATGATTGGTTCTAAGTCTTTCAGTCGTAAAAAATAACCAATTCATATATCGTCTTCATAAAAGAAAAATAATAGTCTTTATTCCAAATTGCGGGATATTTTATGCGCTGGTATCATTATGCAGATTAGTGTCAGTAAAACAGCACACAATCACTCGTCTTCAATTTTAATTTCGTTCTTCGTTTACGTCGGTAAAACAGCACACAATGACTCGTCTTCAATCTTGATTTCGATTTTGTTTCGTAGTCTTCAAGTAAAAACTCACGTTAAAACAATGCTTCACAGAATCCTTGCATGATCCTGGTATGATCCTGGCACGAGCCCCCATAAAGTTGTGGGTTTTAATTGAAGAAAAACAAAACAAACTTCATTAGATCATTCTTACGTCGTATATTTTCCAACTACCTCTTCTGACTCACTATATTTTTGACAATGACAATAACAATATCATTTATAAATAAGAAAACATAATGTGTGGCCTGGCTACCGAGTCGTAAAGCGTCTTCGAATCCCACATATATTTACACTAGCGGCCCTGGCAACATTGTCCTGCTCAGAAAATAAAAATCTAGGACCCAATCCCAACGCCACCTACTGGTTCCAATTGTGGATTTAAACCTACCAGAGACCCACTCAAACCCACAAAACCACTCCAGGTGATTAGGAGGATTCTAGAACCCGATCTCAACGCCAATAGAAAGAAAGAAAGAAAGAAAGAAAATAATTTTATTCAGGCCAAATTACATTGGTGTAGTGTAGTTACAATTGTTTAAAAAAAATTAATTAAAACTAACAACATAATCTTGTCCTGAAAGGGGCATCAGACTCAGCATAATGCTGGTCTTTTAAAACCAGCGCTGATCTTCCGCTGAGCCCATAAGGTACTGTCACGGCAGACATTACATCATTGCGAAGCATTGCATCTTAAATAATATACACATACATACATACATATATACACATACATACATACATACATATATACACATACATACACACATCATACGTAGTATATCCAAAAAATAGAGAAATAAATAATCATGAATAAATATATAAGTATTGTATATACGAGTATTGCAAAAATTAAATAAAAGAATCAACATAACACTTAAATTAAATACCACTTGTGTCATGTTTTAGATCCTGTTGTGAACGTTGGTGCTCTTTTAAAAATATCTTTAATTTAGTTCTGAACCCATTAATATGTTGCAGATTTCTAATTGGTGGTGGAATATTATTCCAGCACCTTGATGCTGCGTATCGAAAGCTCCCGCGAAAGCCGGCTGTAAAATGGCGTTGCGAAGCAAGTTGTATTGCACATGTTCTAGAACTGACCATTCTACGGCTTGATACCCAGGAGAGCTTCTCATATAAATAACGTGGGGTTTTGTGTTTAATGACCCCGAAGAGAAGACACGCTAGGTGAAGCTTGCGACGGTGGAGCATTTTCATAATTGAATGCTTATTCAAACATGGTGTTACATGACCTCTTAATGGAATATCGATGCAGAATCGAGCACAAGCATTCTGAACTCGCTGAATGAGCCTCTTAGTTTTAGCTAGCAAGCGTGGACCAAAAACGACGTCAGCGTAATTTAGTCGAGCTAAAACCAGGGATTCCACTAACTGAATACGCAATTGTTCAGACAAGTAAGGCCTCATCTTGTACAGAACTTTAAGTTTGTAAAAGCAATTCTTTACTGAATTAGCCACATGCTTTTCAAATCTCAGCTCACTATCTATTTCCAAGCCCAAATTTCGTGCACTATAAACTCGTTCGATTGGCTTATCCATTAGCGAGATTTTTATTGTTGGCATAAGAGCTGAAAGTTGAAACTTCGTACCAAATAAGATATATTTAGTTTTAGTTGGGTTTAATAATAAAGAATTATTTTGAGACCAAGTGGCTATCCGAGTAAGATCTTCATTTAGTTTATATATTGCAATGTCAATATCAGATGGCTTGCAAGATATATATACTTGTGTATCATCGGCATAAAAGTGATATTTGCAATGTTTTATATGGTCTTGAATATCAGCTGAGTATAAAATAAAAAGAATTGGGCCCAATATAGATCCTTGAGGTACTCCTCTATACGCCTGCGACTTTTCAGACGAATGACAGAAACCATTGCTACTATTTAATTTTACATACTGACAACGTCGACTAAGATAGCTATGGAACCATTGAACTGCATTTATATCAAACCCATAGTAACCTAGTTTAGAAATGAGTAGATTAATGTCGATGGAGTCGAATGCCCGGGAAAAGTCAAGTAATACCAGGATTGTACACAATCCCTTATCTTGGGCACAGAGTATGTTATCTGTAACATCTAATAAAGCTGTTGCAGTGCTACGTCCCTTCCTAAATCCCGACTGTAAATCAGGAAGTATGTTATTTTTTTCAAGATATTCTGTCACCTGGGCACTTACAACTTTCTCTAAGATTTTCGACAGACAAGGTAAAATGCTTATAGGCCTAAGGTCTTTTAGATCTGATGGATTAGAAATTTTTGGTAAGGGACGAACTATAGCGGTTTTCCAAGAGTCAGGAAAGGTTGATGAACTAATAGATAAATTTATAATTGCCGTTATTGCATTAAGACTGTGAGGGAGAGTCATCAAAAACATATGCAAACTTATGAGGTCACAGCCTTCTGCATTAAATTTTAAACTACCAATAATTTTATACACTGCGTCCGGGTTAACCTTTTTAATATGGAAGGTTGAATCGCCAAATTTGTGGTACGCATAGTAAGTTAATAAAGACATACTAACAGCAGCAGTGCCCGGTATATTTAGAAAACTATTATTAATAATATTGGGATCGGTAAAGTGAGGCGGTAATTCCGTATTATTTTTGGGTAAAAGCGTATCTCTAAGATTTTTCCATAAAGTTTTTGGATGGTGAATTTTATTTTCAATGTTATATTTAAAATAAGCTGATTTTTCAAAGAAAAGTGCACGATTGACCAATGATTTTAAGCTTTTATAGTATTCCTTTTTATTTTGCGCACGAGTTCGATGATAGTCTGCTGCGGCCTTATCACGCAGCCTCATCATGATTTTAATGGTGTCTGTAAGCCATGGAAGCGAGTGATCTTTAATTATAATAGATTTCACTGGCGCATGAAAATCAAATAGTGCTACGACACTCTGGCTGAAAACATTAACCATCTCGTTAATGTCACCAAGTGTCTCTATAAAGTCCCATCGTAGACACATTAAGTCATTTTTGAAGTTTTCCAGACAAATATTTTTTAATGGGCGACATAAAATAGTACGACACCGAGGTTTTTCTTTTTTAATATTAAACTTACAAACTATAAGGTAATGACCGTAGAGAGATCCTACTGGCTCTTGACTTATGTTCTTTGCACGTAAATCAGTACAAACGATATCAATTAAGGTTTGAGACGTCGGAGTAAAATGAGTACAAGAAGAAATTATTTGCAAAAGATTATTACACGTTAAAAAGGTTGTTAATTTTTCTGTTTTTACATCTTTATTATTATCTACATTAATATTAAAATCCCCTAATAAAATTATATTATCATAATTAGAATTACAGTTAATTGAATCTGAAATACAATCAAAAAATAAATCGACATCTAACCACGGAGGACGATATGCTGTGCCAATCAACAACTTCTTTCCATTAAGAGTCACGGTTATCCACATTTGTTCCACCGATTTGTGCAACGGATTCACAGGATGAGGCCAAGTACGCACGTTAATATCCCGTTTAACGTAAAAACCAACACCTCCTCCGCGTGAGCGTATTTCCCGTGGTCGCGGTATGTGTCGCAATTTGTAACCTGGAAGAGCAGGAGCGCGGCCCTCTTCTCCTTCTCTTAACCAAGTCTCATTTATAGCGAGCACATCAATGTCATGACGCATAACTGACACTATAAAATTATCATGATTGGTGCCCAAAGAACCGGCGTTAAACAAACCAACAGTTAACGGTTTATTAATCATTTAAAGGTATTAAATGAATACAAATTTTAGGACAATATTGATATTCTTCTATATGAAACCCTATATTGCTCACAAAACAGTAGCTATTAATCAATTTAAGAAACATATTAATAATAAACTTACTACGTAAAAATATGTATATATATATAAATATGTGTAAATATAGAAAAATTACTAGGAAATAAAAGAACAAGCTAACAATATTTGCAATTATCGCCCATTGAAAGAATTCAAGTAGGTGTTTTTCTACGTGAGTTCTACAAGTTATGCTTAAGTACAATAATGTAATGTTCAAATACATATACAAACACGAAAAAGAAAAAAACTTATCCTAATGAATATGTGACAAAAATTAACAGTCTTATCAAATAGTACTAATATTAAAAACACGTAAAAAATCGGAGTCGGATCTAATTGAATACGCTTGCATTCCTTCCCCCTGCCGGGCATAAATGCGCCCTCTCTTAGTCCAGGAGAATCGCCATTGGCGCTTGCGACACTCTTGCCGGACACGGTGAAAAAGCAAGCGGTTCGTATGTGTAAGCCTTTCGTTTATATATAGTCGATGTGGAAGACCACCGAGTCCTATATCCGCAGTCGTAAGGTTACGACGTACCCGAGCAGCCTGCAGTAGCTCATCTCGTAGATGGCGGCGCGCTAACCTCACGACGACCCTGCGCGGCCGCACCCCTGCATCTGCGCTACCAGTCGCAATACTCGAATGTTTCGCTCCTACTCGTTCTACATATACAATATCGTGGTTTTCAAGCTTGACACCCAATTTCGACCCTAGAACCATAATGCTATGTGTGATATTTTCACCATTTTCTTCAGGAAGGCAACCAATATCCAAATCTGTCAGCAGTGCTTCCTGGTCTCGATCATTTAGCTCTAGTTTAAGCTGGGCGACCACACTTTCCATTTCCGCTACTTGCTTTATTGCAGAAGTCGTTTCAAGCTGCTCAACCGAGCTAATTCTTTGCTCTAGTCCGTCAAGCCGTAATACTATACCAGCTAAAGAAGAACGAAACTCAGCCATTTCATTGCGAATTTCATTCATATACTCGGCTAGTTCACGGCGTAAAACTCCATATTCGCTCTCACCCCTTATAGGAGACGACGGGGAGCAACGAATCTGTACTTCTTCAGAGGGTGGCGGTACAATTGACGGGGCCACAAATGAAGTAGGTGGAGACCTATCGCCGCAAACACCTTTCACGGGTGTATCTGTATTATCAGTTTTACGCATTTTCTTTTTGCATTCGGGACAAACCCAGTTTCTCGATAAGGAGGAGCCATCAGGAATACCGATACAAACTTTGTGGAACATACAGGGGCATAAGGTACAGGTGGCGGCCCCTGACGACGAGAGAAACTTTCCACATGCCGCGCATTTAGCCATTGCGTAATTATAATAATGAACCTGTTACGTAGATACGAACACTCAACGCTAGATGTCGCGACGCGATCACTAATTACACTTGTAGTTAGAAATTATTTATAGTTATACCCACAATAAGAAAAGATCACTTTAAATATCAATTTATATTTTTAGGTTCTTCAATACTGGTTCTAATTGTGAATCTAAACCATCCAGGAACCCACACAAACACAAAAAACCAAAAACAGCCATCCAACGGGATAAAAATATCTGTCTCCTGGATCTAAGCTACCTCTCCACCAATTTTCAACCAAATCGGTAAAGCCATTATTGAGTTATAAATAATGTAACTTTCTTTTATACATATAGATATAAGATTAAAAATAAGCCAGTTAGATGTATGGGCAAGTAGGGTTTGAGGTTAGTAGGTTTGGGATTTTAGTACTATTAACGCGAGTACTTACAATAATTTTGTAAGTATTAGGCAAAAGTTATTTTGTACTTCGATAGATGGCGCCACTTGACAAATAGATCGCGGTATGGTTTACATATTACTAATATACGTATGTGAGCAAATATGAATAAATTTCGTATCGATCTAGCATCTTTTTTTTGTGTTTCACTGAAGTGACCCCGCCTTAGTCTGAATTTTGGGCATGGTCCTTCGAGCCGGATGTCAGTAAACCTGGTTCCCGAGAAACAATTTTTGTGTGTCGCTATCGCACCTATGGGCAGTGGGTCGCTGCTCGGGGCGTCCCTTTCAGTACCAGCAGCCCGAGGAGCAGGTGGCGCCATCTAGCGGAGAAAACGGACAAGTAGCAGTGACGTCGTACGTGTGTATGTGTGAGTGACGTGTATCAGTGTATATGGACATAAAACTGTAAGTAAATTGAACCTTATTTTCTTGAACAATCTAACTTGTAAATTTGCATGGACTTAGAAAATTTAACAAAGTGTTTGCATGGACTTAGAATAATTTTCAAAAAAGTGAAGAGACGGGGAATCCATGCCCGATTTTTTATAAGTCTTTTAAAAGTCCAGACACTTAGAAAAATTTCGAAGAATTTGTCAGCGACTTAGAATATTTTGTGAAGTTTCGTTTGGAATAACTTGTGCCTACAGATAGTGCACGTGCACAAGATTGCGCTTTGGCTTAAGTGTTTACATCTATCAAAAGGTTATTGGTAAACATTGTATTTGTGTAATTTTTGTATTGATATCTACACAATATGGAAGCCTACAATAAAATTCAAATGGACATTAATATGGCCATATCAAAAGTCAAAACTAATTTCAAAAAGTCGCCCAAGGATCGAATTTCTAAGTCATATGTTGAAGTAAGATTGGAAAGATTGGAATCACAGTGGACTTCATTTTCGGATACACATTTAAAAATATTAAGCGAAATAAAGGAAGCCGAATATAACAAGTCTAATTATTGTTCATCAGAAGTTTATGAAGTTACCGAAGAGTTATATCTGGACTACAAAACGGAATTAAGAGAGATACTCAGTAAATTATGCGCAACAAAAGTTTCTGAAAATATATCACAAGATTGTGCAGAAGGTTCAGCTAAGTCTTGCAATGTAAAGTTACCTAAAATTAGTATACCTATGTTCTCAGGACAATATATAGAGTGGATCACCTTCCGTGATTTATTTTTATCACTTATCCATAACAATAATTCTTTAGATGATGTACAGAGACTTCAGTATTTAAAAAGTCATTTAACTGGAGAGGCTGATCAACTTTTGAGAAATATACCTATCTGTAGCTCAAATTACCAGATTTCTTGGGAACAATTGAACAATCGCTATAATAATAAAAAGTATATGGCATCTTGTATACTCAAGCGTTTTATGAGTCAGAAAAATATATCAGTTGAGACTTCAGCATCTCTTAAGGAACTATTAGATACAAGCAACGATTGTTTAAGTGCGCTCAAAAATTTGGGAATACAGGTTGAAACTTGGGATATTATTGTTATATATATTTTAAGTTTAAAATTAGATCCTGATTCCCGTAAATTATGGGAAGCAAAAATTTGTGAATATTCAGAAGATTTACCATCAATAGATCAGTTTAATAAGTTTTTAGAACAAAGATTTCGTTCATTAGAATTTTTAAATAATAACCCTTCGAAAAGCACTGTCACTAAAAACATACCTGTTAAAACATTACACGTAGCTACTTTGTCATGTATATTTTGCAAATCAGAACATAAACTTGGTAATTGTAATAAATTTTGTAATAAAGACGTCGCTTCATGGCGTAGTTTTGTCCAAACCAAAGGATTATGTTTTAATTGTCTCGGGTTAGGTCACGCAGTATATGCGTGTCGCTTACCGACTAGATGTCGGTTATGTAAAAGAAAGCATCATTCTTTACTCCCTTCTAAGGACGCGTCAATATCAACTAACTCTAATGAAGAACCTAAGCAATCAGTTGATACAAAAGCAACACAAGACGATGCCAGTGACATTGTAAAAGCAGTCATGATTTGTTACCTACGGCTTTAGTGAAGGTTACATCCGGTACAGGCACACAGGTAACTCTGCGCGCTTTGTTGGACCAGTGCTCGCAGGCTTCGTATATTACGTAGTCAGCAGTTCAACATTTAGGACTTAAAAAACATATCAGTCATAAATCATCACTAAGGCTAGGAGAAGATAACAAAGGTTGTGCATTAACCTCGAAATATATTCTTTACTTAAGATTGCAATCAATGTACAATCCTCATTTTGTTTTGTCGGTTAAGGCTCATGTACAGAAGAAATTAACATCAATTCTTCCTTGTAATGAAATCAACTTTCCATTATGGGGAGAACTCAAGCAGTATAATTTAGCAGATCCTACTTGGAAGACACCAGGGAAAATTGATATTCTTTTAAATTCCTCGGTGTATAGTAAAGTCCTCAACCGTACGTCATACCAACCGTACGTCACACCAAACGTCACAGAAGTCACTGGAAAGGAAGAACATGTAGAGAGCTGTAACTATTTAACAGTGGAAACTGATCATAATGATATTTTAAAGAAGTTTTGGGAATTAGAGGAAACGTGGGTGCCAAAAAGGTATTTCACGGAAGAAGAACAAGAATGTGAAGCATTCTTTAAGCAAACTACGCAACGAGATTCCGACGGTCGTTATATTGTTAGATTGCCTTTTAAAACGGCTACACCACAATGCGTAAATGGTCAAACAAAAGATATTGCATTACGTAGATTTTTGAACTTAGAGAAAATGTTAGCCAGAGATTTAGAATTAAAAAAGCAATATGTTGATGTGATTTAAGAATATATCGACTTGGGTCATATTGAAATAATTCCATCGGAGTTAATTAACAAAGATCATGTAGTATATCTTCCCCACCATGCGGTTATAAGGGAAGATAAAACGACAAGTAAAGTTAGGGTTGTATTTGATGCCTCAACTTTAGGTAGAAATGGGGTGTCGTTGAGTAGTGAACTAATGGTAGGTCCAAATCTACAAGCAGAGTTACGACACGTTATAATGAGGTGGAGATTGCATCCTATTTGCATAATTTCAGATATTGTCAAAATGTACCGGCAGGTATTAATATCTTCAGAAGATACTGATTTTCAAAGAATATTGTGGAGACAAGATCCTAAGGACGAAATCCAACACCTGAGGCTTTTGAGATTAACATTCGGCACAGCATCAGCTCCATTTTTAGCCATTAGAACGTTACACCAAATTGCACATGATGAAGGAGACCGCTTTCCTATTGCGCATGAAATTACTTTGTCGGACTTCTATATGGACGATCTGATGACCGGCTGCCAAAACATATCTGAAGGAAAAGAAATATATTACCAAATGAAGCAATTATTAGCAAAGGGAGGTTTTGATTTACGAAAGTGGAAAAGCAATAATTTAGAATTAATGAAACATATAAGAGAAGATAAGGAAGAAGAAGAAAATTTAGAATTGAAAACAGATATAGTAATGAAAATATTGGGACTTACCTGGTCCAGAGAACTCGATGAGTTTGTATACACAGTCAAGCTGCCTCCATTGAAGATACCTGTAACTAAGAGAAATTTTATATCTCACATATCAATGTTGTTCGATCCATTGGGTTGGTTGGCACCTATAATCATAAAAGCCAAAATATTAATTCAAAAATTATGGTTATGTGGAATTAATTGGGATGAAGACTTACCATCTACATTGTTAACAGAATGGTGTACTTACCGTAGCGAGCTCGAACAACTGGTTCAATATCGGATTCCTAGGTGGTTAAGAACTTATCATGGTGACACATTGGAACTGCATGGATTCAGTGACGCCTCGAATCAGGCTTATGCAGCAGTCGTTTATATCCGTGTAGTTGATCAACAAGATGTCGTTTACTCTCGCTTGGTGACAGCAAAAACAAAGGTTGCGCCAATTAAGCAAGTTTCAATACCACGACTCGAACTGTGCGGAGCGGTTTTAGTGTCGAAATTGTTGTGTGAAGTAGCGGAAGTATTAAACATTGATAAGAAGAACATTTATGCATGGACGGATTCGACAGTAGTACTTGCTTAGCTCCGTAAACATCCATCTAATTGGAAGACATTTGTCGCGAATAGAGTTTCAGAGATTTTGATAGTAATGGATAGCAGCCAATGGGCTCATGTTAAATCGGCAGACAATCCTGCAGATTATGCTTCACGAGGATTAAAGCCAGCTGAATTAATTTCTAATCAGCTGTGGATGGTGGGGCCGAGATGGCTAAAAAATAAAAATATTGATTATGGAAAGAAGATAGCATGCTGTACAGATTTAGAAGCAAAGGCACACAAAGTAAGTTACGTTACAATTGACAAACAATCATAATTACCAGTGTGGACCAGATTCTCAACACTAAGAAAACTGGTCAGAGTAATCGCTTATTGCAGGCGTTTTATGTATTGTAAGAAACGAAATAGCAACTCAGAACAATTTCCTTCATGGCTAACAGCTAAAGAACTGAATGAAGCATTGATAGTTTGCATTAAACAGTGTCAAAAGCAACAATTTGCTCAAGAAATAGAAGATCTTATTAAGATGGGGAAGGTGCACAAGAAAGTGTACTTACCTCACTTAATCCATTCATCGACAACGATGGTTTGCTCAGAGTAGGCGGACGCTTGGAGAGAGCCGCAGTGGATGAAAATCGTAAACATCCGATTATAATACCATCCAAGTCTCATTTTACGGATTTGTTAATTGCAGATACGCATCAAAAGACGTTACATGGAGGGCCCCAACTAATGCTCAATTATTTGAGGTCAAGATATTGGGTGCTTAATGCAAAAAATCGCACCAAATTTTATGTACGCAAATGTGTTATGTGTGTACGTCATGCAGCTCGCATCAGGGAACAGCTCATGGGTCAGTTACCCAAAGCTAGGGTGACTGCCAGCCGTCCTTTCTACCAGAGTGGATTAGACTATGTAGGCCCAATAAATATGCGCACATCTAAGGGAAGAGGTCATCATGCTTACAAGGGATATATTTGTCTCTTTGTCTGCATGGCGACCAGAGCAATTCACCTTGAGGCTGTAAGTGACTTGACGTCTGATGGATTTTTGGCAGCATTCAAAAGGTTCGTAGCTCGACGAGGTCATTGTGCTGATCTTTACAGCGACAATGGCACAAATTTTGTGGGAGCTGCGAAAGAATTAAAGAAGCTGCTGGCTGCTGAAAAATCAAGCGTTACCAAAGAAATAGCGGATTGGCTATCTGATAATGGAACAAACTGGCATTTTTTACCACCTCATGCTCCGAATTTTGGCGGACTTTGGGAGGCTGGTATAAAGTCCACAAAACACCACCTAAAAAGAGTTGTTGGAAAAAACACTCTGACTTATGAGGAGATGGCTACCGTGTTATCTCAGATAGAAGCATGCTTAAATTCGCGTCCCATTTCGAGATTTAGTGAAAATTCTCAAGACCAAACTGCTTTAACTCCGAGTCATTTTTTGGTAGGCGAACCTCTTGTGCTTGTACCGGAATTTAACTTTGAACACTCAAATCACACTAGTCTAAAGCGATGGCAGTTGACTTAGCGTATGTTACAAGATTTCTGGCAACGATGGTCAAAAGAATACTTAACCCAATTTATGAATCGTTATAAATGGGCTTATCAGACTCCGGAACCGGCTATTGGTGATGTCGTTCTGGTCATCGAGGATGATTTACCACCGGTTCGGTGGCTGTATGGTATCATCACTCAAAAACATCCTGGGTTGGACGGAATTACGCGTGTTGTTACCCTAAAATGTAAGGGGTCACAAATTAAAAGACCCGTGTCAAAATTATGTATTCTTCCTGTTGGCAATTAAGTATTTTCTTGTTTTGTGTTAATTACAAATAACAGTAATTATATTTTTGGTTCTTTTGTATTTTTAAATTTTTTGCAATAGATATTATCGTGTTATCATCATCATTTTGTGTTTTTTGTATTTTATTAATCACTGTTTTGTAGAAGATCCAATATATTGTCTACAACTTTGTGCTCATTACACATAAGTTATATTTTGTTTAATATCAATATTTTGTGTTTTCTTTGTTTTGTTTGAATTTTGTTGAACTAGTGATTTAATTTTGTATAATGTATTGAAAGTTAACCATACTCTATTGTAGTGTTTTATAAAATGTAACAAGCGCCATCATCATTACACTTAATGTGAATGTGTAATTTAGTTTATGTTTCTTAGACAGATTGTATCTATATGAAGTAAAGTTAATTATGAACAAAATATTAAGTCATGGTAAGCATTTAGCTCATATTTTGTCCATAGTAGGCGGAATATTAACGCGAGTACTTACAATAATTTTGTAAGTATTAGGCAAAAGTTTTTTTTTTTGTAATTTTGTACTTCGATAGATGGCGCCACTTGACAAATAGATCGTGGTATGGTTTACATATTACTAATATACGTATGTGAGCAAATATGAATAAATTTCGTATCGATCTAGCATCGTTTTTTTGTGTTTCACTGAAGTGACCCCGCCTTAGTCTGAATTTTGGCCAAGTACTAAATCACATAAGGAGACAAGGAATAAATACAATACTTTCTAGGCAAGATGTGATCTCTTCCAAGCAACCTAAATTAAAGTTAAAATAGTTTAAATTTCTTAGCTAATCTGGTGATGTAGGTGTTGTAGGAAAAATGGGCAATAGATACATAAGTACCTACATGCTCCAACAAAACAATTAAATATGTTTATTAAAATTATAAACTATTAGTAAACAATAATAATATAAGTAAAATCAAAATGGTAACAATTACATTAGCAATTTATCCGTGCAGGAACGGAGAAAGAATACAATTTCCTGCGGCCGGGCGGCCTGTCGTAAGAGGCGACAAAACAACCCACAGCCAGGTGGTAGGGCATTTGCCCGACTGGATGGCTACCACCCCTGGTCTTAAGTATGTCGTCAAAACAACCTTGAGTTGTGTTCCGGCATTAGTGACCAGGTTCCAGTCTCCCTTAAGAGAGCAGCAGCACATTTGTAACACCTTGGTGTTGTAAATGTCTATAGGCGATGGTAACCGCTTCCCATCAAGTGGGCCGTCTGCCTGTCTGCTGAACTACTGCAATAAAAAAAAATAAAAAAAAGCAACAAAATCAAAAGATAATTTAATTTTTTTTTATATATTATAATCAAACAGTTGTACGTTTGTACAACAGTTATACTATTGAAACTTTATTCTAAAGAATATCATTTTAATAGTTCTGAAGCAATTAAAAAAAAACACTCATACAATCACAAAGTTTGTTCATCTTTCTCTGTGGGTCATAGTGGTATTTCCCAGAATCAGCTGGGTCTATATAAATCAGGTCTATAATTAGGCATGAATGTGTATTTTTAAATACAGCAAAGTAGTGAAATTGCTAAACAAGTAAAAGTTAACTGACATCAATGTAATTGAAAGATTGAAGACAGTTGTTTTATTATGTAGTTGTCGATGGAGTTTGACAGGTGCTACAAGTAGAGTCACACGTGTTTGGAGATTTTTTTCGGCTTTTCCATACTTTCTGTGATTCTACAACTTGTGTTGTCCTATTTTGTGTTGGTGGTGGTTTAGTTTAAGTCTCTAACTAGTGGTAAATATGTCGTACTCTAAATATGTCGTCTTTGTATTCTAAATATGTCGTACTCGGTGGGTGAAAAAGTCCTGCCTGACAGGGGGAGGAATTCCGTGGATGTCGCGATGGAAGAATTGTCTGCACTCTCGAACACCTCTACTACTACCGCTACTACTACTACTACTACTACTACTACTACAACAGAGAAATTGAGAGCTAAACGCTCGGCAGTCAGCTTGAAAAGTACTCGGATTATTCCAGAAAAAAGAATTGCCCCCTCCTCTAAAGCCGCGGCCTCAGTTCAACACACCTACACTCGTCCTGGTTATGAGGTTAATTCGGATCTTAAATACACGGAGTCTGACTGTGGCCCTTTCGTTGTACATGTTGCTCATTCAGATACTGATTCTCCTCCATCCTCTAATCGTATGCGTACACTAAAAATTGCTCAAATTATTTACAATGGAAAAGTGTCTGGGGTTGATGAAATAAAAAACATTGGTAGAAACAAAGCAGCCATTATTTTTAAAACCTATTCTGATGCAAATGCTTTTATTGCTCTCCCTATTTTATCATCAAACAATTTGACCGCAATTATCCCACGCTTCCAGGTTACACGAATGGGTGTAGTAAGACAGATTCCCTTAGACTGGCTCCTTGAAGACCTGGTTTCATTTATTGAGTGCAGATTAAATTCAACTATTGTAATTAAAGCTAGGAGGCTCAATAAGAAAAAGTAGGTGGATGGTGAAACAACTTGGGAGCCTACGGGCACTGTCGTTCTTACTTTTCTTGGCCAAACGTTACCAACATATATATACTGCTGTAGTGTTTCCACTCCCGTACAAGTCTATACTCTCCCTACAATCCAATGCTTAAAATGCTGCCGCTTTGGTCACATACGTGATCAATGTAGATCGAATGCTCGCTGTTCTCGTTGTGCTGGCCCACATGAAGCCATTCTTTGCAATGTCCCGGAAGAAAGTATTTCTTGTTTATTTTGTTCAGGAAGACATTCAGCTTCCGATCCCAACTGCCCCGAACATGCTCGACAAAGTAATATAAAGGCGTTAATGTCTCATGAAAATATCAGCTTTATTGAGGCAGCTCAAAGAGTCCCCCGTGCTCGCACTTCTTTTGTTGATGTGGTCAATGGTTCCCAACCACACAAACCTGTTTATCTTAATAGATCCTTTTCAAATCATATTAGCCCTGCTTCAACGTCCTTACCTAGTTCAGATCTCTCAAATGCTGCTCCATCTACCTCATCATACAAAAAAAACTGTTTTTATCCAAAGAAGCCCTAAATCAGTTCAGGGTAAATCTTATGATAGAATTGCCCACAATAATATTACTTCTTCTCCTAGTTCCTTATCGCCAAATGGTTGTGCATTTAGAGACTCTACTTCCACTAATATTTCCCCCAATGAAAACCTAGCTGAGCTTTTGTCAATGGTTTTATTTAATATGCTCACAAAATTTAATGACGTCCTACCGAACACTGTCCTGGAACAAGTCCAGTTAATAATTACTTCCCTTATCAAATCTTTCCCAAAACAAAATGGCCAAGATTCTACAATTGAATTGCAATATTTAATTTTTCTAATTAATAGATACTCTTTGCTGTCTCGGAGACTTGGTTAAGACCTGGAGCTCTTTTTAGAGTTCCTGGGTTTTCCTGCCTTCGGGATGACAGGGAGGATGGTTGGGCCGGTTGTGCTATTTTATTCCGTAGAAATATTTCATTCTGTAGTTTAACTATTCCAAATCACTCCCCTGGTCGAAATGTTGTTGCTGTTCGTTCTTATAATACTACTTTTCTCAGTCTATATTCCCCACCCCAATGATTCACTAATTGAAGAACTTTCTTCTTTGCTATTGCACCTTCCTAGCCCCCTTATTGTTCTTGGGGATTTTAATATCCGCCACACAATATGGGGATCACATTTGTGTGACTCCGTCTCCTCTGTATTCTTTGATTTCTTGGACAAAATAAACCTCTGTATTCTCAATAATGGTACTCCCACTCGTAGAGTTTCCCCTAGTCAAAATCCCAGTGTTCCAGATCTCACTCTATCTTCCCCTTCCTTAACAAATTCACTGTCTTACCCACTTCCTACGGTAGTGATCATCTGCCAATCCTGGTCACTTTAAATAATTCCTCCCCTCCTCCAGCTTATTCTCTCCCCCTCTCAAAATATAAATTAGCTCAGGCCAATTGGCATAAATTCTCAACTTTAGTTCAAAATGGTCTAGTATCCCTTCCTGATATTAACAATTCAAACTTCCTTTCCTTATACACGGAATATATTTCTATCCTTTCTACTGCTGCTCAGGAATCCATTCCTCTTAAAAGTTCAGGCTCAAAGTATATACCTTCTCCAGCATGGTGGGATTCGGAATGTATCTTAACAGTTAAAAAACGTAAGGAAGCAGAGTCTAAATTTGCCTCGTCTTTAACCTTAGAAAATTACCTGAACTTCCAGAAAATCTCAGCTGCCACAAAAAGATTTTTACAGAAAAAGAAAACACAGGGTTGGTGAAATTTCTGCGAGTCACTATCCCCGAGACCTCCTGCTTCCACTGTGTGGAAAAAAATTAAGGCTTTTCGGAAATCACAAATTGACACCAACATTAACTCTAATCAATCTTCCTGGCTTTCGGACTTCGTTTCAAAATTATCCCCTCCTTTTGTCCCCCCAGAACCGTGTCTCCCAGCCTCTTCTCTTAGTTCATACCCTGATCCCATATTCTCCTTTACAGAACTTTGTTGCGCTCTTGATCATCTGCGGGATTCATCTCCAGGCATAGATGGCTTCTCCTATTCCTTCATCATTAACTCTTCCGATACTTCAAAAACGTTTCTTCTTAAAATCCTAAATCACATGTTCTGTCCCGGATTCCTGGAAAACTCAGTTGATTATTCCAATTCTGAAGCCAGGCAAAGACCCTTCTGACCCTAATTCCTATAGACCAATTACCCTTTCTTCTGTACTATTATGGAACAAAAAATTTTGGAACATTTGATAAAAAATCGACTCGAATGGATAGTAGAAAATAGAAATCTCCTTCCAAGCAGTCAGTGTGGTTTTCGTAGAGGCCTAGGTACATTAGACAGCTTGAGTGTACTTACGTCAGCCATTCGCCTCGCTTTCTCACGAAACCATCACGTCGTAGGTGTCTTTCTGGACATAACCTCGGCGTATGACAAAGTCGACCTTCCTATACTTAGGCAAAAATTGCTTAATCTAAGTATTCCACCGAAGATCGTGAATATTATTTATAATATGCTCATGGAGAGATCTATTTGTGTCCGAGTTTCAGGTAATGTTCTTTCTCCCCGTTCCATTTGGAAAGGTCTTCCTCAAGGCTCAGTTCTTAGCCCCCTTCTTTATAACCTTTATACTGCTGATCTTGACACAACAGTTAACTGCTTCTGTAATATCCTTCAGTATACCGATGACATTGCTCTATATGCCACATCAGATTCTATTTCTGAAGCATCTAACCGTTTAAATTCTGCTTTATTTTACCTCAATTTGTGGCTTTCTGAACACGGCTTGTCCCTTTCTACCTCTAAAAGTACTGTTGTGGTCTTTTCCCGAAAAAAAAACATTCCTGTCCCAAGTATTCAAATTGGTAATAATCCTATTCCTGTCTGGTGGTGCCAGGGTAAAATTTTAGGTCCTTCCCCACCTCCCCTACAGCACACCACGTGGCGGCGGTTGTAATTTGTATTGCCCTACCGCCTGGACTGGTGCAGCCTTCGATAATATAGCTCAAGAGCAGTGGACGGCAGGAAAATCAGATCAATCGTTGCATCCGATTGATGATATAGGAAGGAAAATCAAGCCACTAAACTTGACCTCCCTAAACTGCACTTCTCCCAAATCGGCAAGCCTGGAGACGTCTGGCAGCGGTCGTTGAGGTTTAATTTGTTGCACACACAGTGGTTTTATAATGTCTTTTTTGTGATACACAAATTCACACAATGGCGGTTAAATATTAAAATAGGTAGTTCATATGACTACGGTGCGGGTCGTTATACGCGCGCGGTCAGGTAGACGACTTTTGACTTATTGGGGAGGTGGTGCGGATTTGTCCCTCCATTCACATTACGTGACGACACAATTGCTTTGGCCAATGAGCCTCATTAGCAGGGCACAGATCGGAAGATGTTGGCGCGACTGACTTCATTCCGATCATATAATCAAGGAGATGAACCAATCGAAATAATTGGCCTAAACACTGTCTGTGATAGAGTAAAATCTTTAGGTATCTTTCTTGACTCTAAACTTTCTGGTGTGCACCATCTGAATTATATCTGTGGAAAAGTAGAGAAAAATATTAATATCATGCGCGCATTATCTGGGGTTAAATGGGGTTCACATCCATACTGTCAGAAGCTTTTCTACAATGCTATTGTTAGAAGTCATTTTGATTATGGATCCTTCCTTTTAGAGCCATGTAACAAATCCTCACTTGCTAAGCTAGACCGTATCCAATCCAAATGCCTTAGAATCATTTCAGGTGCCATGAAGTCATCTCCTATCAATGCCCTACAAGTAAAATGTTTAGAACCTCCTCTTACCTTACGTAGACAGTTTCTGGCAGATAGATTCTTTTATAAAGTAGTTGCTCCCACCCTTTAACAGACATACTAAATCAACTTTATCAACTTACTCAAACTTCTACATACTGGCAACACAAAAGTTTACCTCCTCTTGTTCAGTCTTTCCAAAATTCTTTAGAAATCTCTTCAGACATCTATAAAAACTATAAAATCCCTCTTTTTGAATCCAATTTTAATAGTCTCCTTTTTCGACCTAAAGTTATTTTGGATCTTGGCATATATAAGGATTCTCCAGGCGCAGAAAAACTTTTACTTCAAAAAATTGAAGAACAATGGCCAGATCATTCGCAATTCTACACCGACGCTTCTAAATTACCACAGACCGATCATGTTGGTGTTGCAGTGTGGATACCTAAATTTAAAATTGTATTAAACTTTAAAATTCCCCCTCATTCTTCTGTTTTTACAGGTGAAGCCCTAGCCCTCCTGGAAGCTGCTCTTTATATTGAGTCGCATAACATTAAAAGAACCATTATTTTTTCTGACTCATTAAGTAGTCTTCAAGATTTAATTAAATTTCCTTTCCACTCTAAAGAGAATTTTCCCGTCACATTAAAAACCAAAGAGGTCCTATTGAGATGTGACATTGCTGGCCTCGAAGTTATCCTCGCCTGGATTCCCAGTCATAGCGGAATTAGCGGTAACGACATGGCTGATCACTGTGCAAAGGAAGCTGTATTCTCTGGTGTGAACAAATATGACAAGGTTTTTCCTCGGGATCTGAGAGCTCTCGCTAAACCCCGAATGTTAAACTCTTGGAATCTGCAGTGGCAAGCTTCTCGACAAAATGTAGGAAAACACTTCGGCAACCTCCAACCTATTCTCCCCTCCAAACCATGGTTTTATCTATTCCACAAGCTCCCTAAAAAAGTGGTCTCTACTATAATTCGTCTCAGACTCGGCCATATCTGCACACCGGTTTTCTTGGCGAAAATTAGAGTCCGTGACCATTCCCTTTGTGAGTGCGGCTTAGACGAGGACACTTTGGAGCACATCTTTTTTCACTGCCAAAAAATTCTCATTCCACTCTACGATATTTTACCAGGAGATTTCCCTCGCCCTGTCAACATAAATTTCCTTTTAGCACTGGCCAGTGAAAAATCTGTTAATATATTATGTAAGTTTATAACATTAAATATTATGTTGTGTTTTCCCTAGGTTCACAGAAGTTACGACTGGAAAGAAAACCGACCAAATTTTTTTTTCGAGCTGTTATTGCCAATAACCCACACCTGACATTTTCTGTTACTGTGACATTGGCCGAATCAGCGCCAGTAGCGTTGGAGCCAAATCGCCAAAAATAGAATAGAATAGAATTGTGTAGTTATATAAAGTATATAAAGTACTAGCTGACCCATGCCCACTACGCTGGGCATCAAAAATACTTATTATTCCCTTATTACTTATTATTAATCACTATCAAATGCACCCTTTGTCTCTCAGGAATAATGTAGCTTTCCACTGGTGAAAGAATTTTCAAAATCGATTTAGTAGATCCAGAGATTACCCCCTTTTTTTTTAACATGAGGAAATGCGTTGTCGCATCGTCAGCCGCGCGGGGGATCATGCGCGGCCGGTATGTGGGGCTCCCCGACGCCGATTAATCAATACGACCGGCGCCGGTATACCCACTAAAACCTCATGGGAGCCTTCTTCCGCCTAGCGCCGGGGTCACGGTACATGCGCGAGCTTACCCCGCAACCCCGGCAGCGGCTGGCCGCCTCGTATACAGAGGCAGCCTCTCCTGTGTGCGGGCCGGGGAGTGACGTTTCCCGGCCCCGAGAGGGACGCGCGGCTGCCTCTCGCGCCCTCTCGCGTCATTAGTGCGGGCGGAGGTCTTATTGATCCCCCAGACCTCGACGCCCGCTGCCGCCCGCCCGTGGCTGCCACTTAACCACGGGCGCTATCCTCCTTGTCGCTCCCCGCGGCAGCTGGTGCTGTTGCCGCCGCGGCCGCGACTCTGTCCAGCGCCATCCGGCTGGCCTGACGTTTCTGCCTAGTGGGCTTGCCCCACAGGGCCTCGAGCCCAGCTGGTGACCGGCTGGCCTGCCCGCGGCAGCGCACACAGGACAGTGCGGCTTCGCTGTGCAGGGGCCGGTCACCAGTTGCCCGGCTTCTCCGCAGCGGTAACAATTCCCGCTGCGGTCCACCTCCGAAGTGCATACCGCCGCCACATGTCCAGCCTCGTGGCAGCGGTAGCATCTTTGGGCCCTATGGGGCAGGGCCTCAACGGTTGTGGAGGCCCAGCCCACCAGGAGCTTCGTCTTTACAGCGAGGAGCTGTTTGGCGGCCGCCACCGGGCAGATCACCACCGTCTGGCCCATCCCGTCTTTTCCGGGACGGACCTTTGACGCCTTGATGCACGTCTGTGAGCATCCGGTGGTCCGAGCGATGGCAGCGGCCACATGCTCCTCGTCTGTATGGTCATCCAAGCCCGATACCCGAAGACACACAGTCTTCTCGGGCCTCGAGACACGCACGTCGTCGGGGTAGAGGACTATCCTTAACTGTTCGGCGAGGGCGTTCGCCTGGGGGCGCTCTCGGCACCTGGCACCATCAGTATGCGTGCCCCCGTGCGCGCCCTCTTCAACTGAAGACCTCCCTCTATCCCGAGGTCGGCCAGCCGGATGTTGGCCTTGGCCTTAGAGAGTAGGTTCGCGTACATAACCCCTCGGTCCGCCACG
Organism: Dendrolimus punctatus; assembly: GCA_012273795.1. Taxonomy (NCBI): domain Eukaryota; kingdom Metazoa; phylum Arthropoda; class Insecta; order Lepidoptera; family Lasiocampidae; genus Dendrolimus; species Dendrolimus punctatus. Next base: position 157,513 of record JAABVI010000056.1, on the reverse strand, counting down.
CCTGGCTGGAGCGTGAGAACGACGGTGGCGGATTTCGGGGGACGCATTCGCGGAGACCTCCTCTTCTTGGGCTTGTCTATTTTCTTTTTGGGCGCTGGGGGTGGGGGAGGGGGGGGCTGCGAGGCCTGAACCTGCGCCACATCCTCCTGACTTTTCCCCCCACGTCCTCTCCCTCCTCGCCGCCTGGCGCGGGTGGGCTGCGCTTCGGCGGCGGTCGTGGCCGGTTGTGTGCTGGACGACGGTTGGGCTCTATTTTTGGCCCTCTTCTTGCGGCTGACCGTCGCCCAGCCTTCAGCCGTAGTTGCGGCCGGAGGAGGGGGCGCCGGACAGGCACTTCGCGGCGATAACGGTGCCATGGTCTCCAGGGAGTCCCACTGGGTCGGAAGCGGGGGAACTCCTCTGCCGGGCGCCCAGAGATGAGCGAAGGGCTCGACAGAGGGGTGGGCCTAGCACGAGGAGTGGGGCTCAAGGTTGATCCCGGGCGCAACCGCTCCTCCATGGCCGCGAACCGACTCTCCATTAGGCGAGTCAATCTGTCAAGATCCGCGGCCATCGTCGTCTCCAGGTTTGGCGGTGGTGCTGGCTGCGCGGCTTCAGCGCGCGGCCGCGTGACCTCCGCCTGGAGTCTCCTCAGCTCGTTCCGGAGGTCAGCTATCTCTGTCTCCATGCGGCTGTTCGCCGCACGCCGCACGCCGCACAGGCCCTTTCGAGTCGATTTTGCCCTTCACGGGCTCTCCACCAACGTCTGCACCGCCCTTCTCGGGCACTACGTCGTTTGTTTATAAAGAATTCAAATTATCCATACAGTTCCCACGAGTACTCAACATTTTATACAGAAAAAACGGGGTGTGGTTCGCAGTCGCGACCGGGTTTACCCCCCCGGCCTCAAAACAGATCGCCCTACGCCGCAGCTTAAGTGTAGGGGATTTTTTATGGTGGTGCTCATCCACTTGGGCCAGCCACTGAAGGCAAGCCCCGCGGTCCCGTGTGGCCGCGAGACGTGACCACTGCACCACACGGGATAACGCTCGGCGGTAGCGCCCAGTGGCGGGACTCTCGCCCCACCACTGAACCCGCCGCCACTGTCCACGTCGATGGGGCGCACAGGCCAGAACTGTGTAGCCCTCTCCTGGCAGCGAACCAGCGGAGCAAGGTGCTCCACGCTGACCCGGTGCCCACCGCTCCGTCCTGTAGACCGGCAGAACGGCGCTCTCCTGACATCGGATGGGAGGGGTGTTTGGGGAGGAGGTTTGGGAAGGAGGGGAAGGCATTAGGATTTGGAGGCGGAAAGGTGGGACACCACTGTCACGGAGTGAAGTGGGGAATGTGACAGTGGCCGCTCGGGGCCCCGGGGACGCATCCCCTTGTACCGCTTCCTGGATGGAGAAGAGTCCAGGGCGGCACCCCTGGGGGAAGAGATTACCCCCTTTTTTTTTTTTTTTTTTTTTTACATGGGGAAATGCGTTGCCGCACCGTCAGCCGCGCGGGGGATCATGCGCGGCCGGTGTGTGGGGCTCCCCGACGCCGGTTCAATACGACCGGCTGCCGGTATACCCACTAAAACCCCATGGGAGCCTTCCTTCCGCCTAGCGCCGGGGTCGCGGTACATGCGTGAGCTTAACCCGCAACCCCGGCAGCGGCCGGCCGCCTCGTAAACAGAGGCGGCCTCTCCTGTGTGCGGGCCGGGGAATGACGTTTCCCCGGCCCTGAGAGGGACGCGCGGCTGCCTCTCGCACCCTCTCGCGGCATTAGTGCGGGCGGAGGTCTATGTGGATCCCCCAGACCTCGACGCCCGCTGCCGCCGGGAGGGGGAGGCTGCGAGGATTACTCCTGCGCCATCACCCCTCCCTCTCCTTCCTCCTCCCCCCGCCGCCTCGCGCACTCAGCAGCGTCAGCGGCGGGGGGGGCTTCGCGATGGGGGGAGGGGGAGGCTGCGAAGGATTGCTCCTGCGCCAACACCCCTCCCCCCTCTCCTTCCACACCCCCCCCCCACCGCCTCGCGCACTCAGCAGCGTCAGCGGCGGGGAGGGCCTCGCGATAGGGGGGAGGGGGAGGCTGCGAAGGATTGCTCCTGCGCCAACACCCCTCCCCCCTCTCCTTCCTCCCCTTTTCCCCGCCGCCTCGCGCACACAGCAGCGTCGGCGGACGGAGCGGGGGAGGGTAGGTCGCCGGTCAGGCCGGCGGTGGTGGGGTGGACATCAACACCGCCGTCCTCGACGGCCAGCGGAGAAAATCTCGACGCTGGCGGTCGCAACGGAAGGGATGGGTGTTTGGGGAGGAGGTTTGGGAAGGAAGGGAAGGCATTGGGATTTGGAGGCGGAGAGGTGGGACACCACTGTTACGGAGTGAAAGGGGAATGTGACAGTGGCGGCTCGGGGCCCCGGGGACGCGTCCCCTCGTACCGCTTCCTGGACGGAGTAGAGTCCAGGGCGGCACCCCCTGGGGGAAAGAGATTACCCCCTACAACAACACAAACCTTACCTCTTTATAATATTAGAATAGATAGTTTCTTAAGAACTTGTATACATAACTTTATATTTAAAAGCAGACTTTTTTTCATCTCGAACTAAAGGATAAAATTCAAGGTAGCAGAGTTTAAAAATTTATATGAATGAATAATTGGAGCAAACCATATCTGTTAAGTGGTTTTGTGACATGAAGTTCTTTTATTAAATTATTTAATAAGATAGCCAGGCTAACTATAAAAACAGTGGACAGTTGACTGTATGAAGCTCTTGTGTGTGAGCTTACATACATTTACCATATTAAATAATATACTGAGTTAGATGCAGACTAGTTTCCGGTGTTTCATGTAACTCAGTCTAAAAAAATAATAAATAAATATCAAACTTGAATTTGTATGATTATGATGGAAGAATTTGGCACATTTATTAATGCATAATATATATACATAATAACAAGTACAATATATACAATATATTTTTTTTCGAGGGTAGGTGTTAAAAAATTAACGCAGTTTATAAAGAGCTCTTAAAATTTAATTTAAATTTAATTGATTTAATAACCTTATTATTAATTAAAGTTTATATTATAATTATAGTGAATAGTTTACCCACCTGCCAAAGTGTTTTCCAAGTGCAACACAAGACTTTGTTGAGAAATAGAACTTTTACATATCACACTAATTTTATTTTACAATGGAGGCCTTGCAAGAGGCAATGTCTCAACTTGGGACTGTTTTTAAAGAACGTATGGACAACTTTGAAGGAGAGCTTCAGAAAGGGGCAAGTTCTTCAACCACACTCTCTTCATTGTTAGCTGATTTTGCTTCTTTTAAAACATTAACCCTCAACAGTTTGAAGGTATTGCAACAGCAGATCGATTTACTGCAACAATCCACTGACCATATTGAAATGCACAGCAGAAGAAAAATTCTATTACTTCATGGAGTAGTTGAAAATAAAGAGGAGAATGTGGCTGTGGTAGTTTCAAAGCTTGTCCTCACTAAGCTGAAGTTAGATGGCTTGAATTTAGAGGATATCTGCCGTTGTTATAGGTTGGGCAAGACATCATTATCACCTGGTAAACCCAGACCCATACTCTTCAAGTTGTGTAATGTCAGTCTTCGAAACAAAATCTGGATGGTTAAAACCAAGCTCAAAGGTTCTGGAATCACATTTGGTCGCGCGTATTTCATTTAATATTTATATTGAAAATTCTTAAAGTAATGGAACGAATCGTAATACTTCAAATCATGTAAAACCACATCCTATCTTTTTTTCCTCTCCGGTACATACCCTAGCAAGCAGAAGAAAGGAGACAGCATGAGACGTCAACTGCATCGCTATAGTGGTCATCGTATAGAATTGATCTTCTCGCTTACGAACTGCAACGCATACGCATCGCTTTTGAACATTATAAACTATTTTCGTCCATATACTTTATATACATAGACTTTACTAGTTTTCGTGAAATTGTGCGCATCGTGCTAACTTCAAGAATCACGGAGAAACCATCGCTTCACTACGCAAAGGTACTGTGCCATCCTTCCTTTATATAACTGCCTATATTTCCCCGTGTTCTGTGCAGCTATATTTCCATCATTGTGGTTTTACATCGAAATAAAATGAATATGGGTAACAATTACCAATTCGCGTAACCACATTGTCTGAATTCTTGACGAAGAATAGGTATAATATTTTCACAAAGGCCAGACAACGTTTTGGAATATCTAAGAGTTGGACGCAAAACGGTATAATCTATGTATTAGGCTCCGATAACACTCGTCACCGCATTAACCAGCTCGCTGCTTAGACAAAATAGATCTGCCAACCAAGGATGAGCATCAGACAATTAAAGAAGTCCCTGTGGCATCGAAACAACGTAGAGCTGCAACCACAATAAAAAAGTTTTTATTCCTGCACTTGTTATTGTTTGTATTTTTAACATTTTTCTTTTTACTTGGCACTACAAATCTAGAATTGTTCTTGCATCCACAAAAAGGCAATATTAATAAGAAAGCTGTACAGTAGTTGCAATAACTTTAGTTCTTTACTATTTTAATACTAACTCTATTTCAAATTGTAGGTAATTGTCATATTGAATTGTCGGCGAGCCATCGCCAAGGATGATTTATGTTGACACTTGCAATGACACTTTAGCGGAGTGTTGCATATCTATGGTTGCAGGCGACCACAATAATAACCGAGACGGGTCGAGACATGTTTTTGGGGTTGTTGATCAAAAATAGTACAATTAACATTGGATACGAGATGGTGTGGTCGCTGGGGCATCGAGCGTGCAACAAATCGCTATTATCAAAGTGCATTGTGATTTAGAAAAGATGACTGGCATTTAAACAAATGTAACACTATATTGGCAATGATCACGAAAGATGTCAACTCCATGAAGACACCCATATACATTATGCCATACCATGATAACTTCTGATGAATAGGCTCGTCATGAGCTTATACGGCTCTGACGAGCTTACATCAGAAGTGGGATGTGAAATCATGCCCACGATGAAAGCCATGCTAAACATAATAGTTTATGCTCACGATAGAAAGTATGCCAATGTGATCGAGACGTGCCGATGTATTATCGGATGCTGCCGATAGCGATAACAATGGAGAACGATTGGCTTGTGGTGGCCGTAGGCGGGATCAGCAGCGGCATAGTGGTGATGCTTTGAGGTTATGAAATGCCAGACAGCAAGCTGGCTTGCCGAATTGTTGAGGCTGGCGTTTTGACGGTGCCCGTGGCGCGACAACTATTTGCCTGCACGTGGTAATAATACCGTCGGTATCATTGGCGCAAGGTATGATTACAAAGGATCCATACTGATGCTAGTACTGTGAGTAGAAGAGCGATTTTTTTATGGATCATGGTAAGCTACAAATTATGTGCTTGTTCCAGCAGGCACAGATGGTATGTAATTATTTATTATTATTATTTTAGTGAGCATTATGCTTGTTGGAAATCGAATCTATTCGATAATTATGATACAATGCACATCACTAATATATGTCGATGTCACTAGTTCTCTTGCACAAATGGCTTCATGTAGAAAACTGAGTTCACATAAAGTATTTCAATATTAAACATTCATAATTGAGTTAATTCTTTCATTAATATGCTAAGGACCTCAGAACATAACAATGCTAAGTAATATAGTGAGTTCTTCTTTCCTTTTTTGAAGAAGTTATGGCCCAACTTAATCTGAATAGTTTTGCCCAATATCACAGTCGGTGGTAAAATGTCAGGTGCATATAAAAATATAGAGACAGAACGAAAATTTGACTGGTAATCTGCCAAATCACTTTCTGAGCTCCCGCAGACAACACAAGATATGGAAAGGTACACTAACTACACTATAGATAAATTTTACTTATTGTTAAAAAAAAATGTAATGATATATGTGTAGGTATATAGCTGGAACTGGAGAAAGTCCACATTGACCAGTTGGGAAAAACCTTTGTGTAAGATGCTGTAGAGGGGAGCAATCTGAAAATTTAAAATATTTTTTGTAATTGGAAATCCTAATAGCTGAACCAACAGGACCACTTTAAGATAGTCTTGATACATTGGTGAAGAACTAAAGGTGGTCTGGCCAACGGTCTTGCATAAGTTTACAGAGCAATTGATTAGCATCTGCAATTTTTTTCATGAATATCTAGTATTAGAAGAACAATAGTTTTATAGGCAAGACTTTCAAATAAGAACTCAAAAAAAAAGGATATTTATAATTATAAAAAAAATGTTAGATCAAAGATAACTGATACTAGGTACTTGCTTTCAGGAAGTGGAAAGCATTTGTGCATCTCATAACTAGATGTGTATTAAATTTGAAAGAATTGCTCTAAGACAGAGATTCCCAAAGTTCAATGAGGTCCAAAAACCCCTATTAATTAGCATAAGTTCTTATTAAAAAAAAAAAAAAAAAACAAGTTACTGTTAAGATGTGTTACATGCACCCACTTTTTAAGTATCATTGTTGCATAAAAAAAAATAAACTGAGAATAGGATTTTATTTTAATAAGTTAGTAATCTGAGGTATCAGTTTATTTCAGAGAAAGGAGTCTCTTCCACAGAATAGTTTGGGAATCTCTGGCCTATGATATCTTTAAGGAAATAATCTGAAAACCTTTATCTCTTTATAAAAATCTGTCTGATAGAAGCTGCCTTGGATGGGAGCAGGCTGCGGAGAATAATATCCCAATCAATACATACAACCTGGAGACTTTTACTTGGAGAAGATTTCATTATTGCTACAGCGATCCCCTGTAGGCTCTTGGCTTGAATGCAATCCAGTTTAATGGAAGCGGATTTATTGCAAGATTCCAATATGAAACAAGCATAGTTATAGTGGCTGCAAATGATGGCATCGTTATAGTTGTTTGGCAAGTAAAAATTTAAGCTTTATTGTTGTCATAGGTCATACTATCCTCATGGTCGAGTAACATTAATCTTTGTGTAAAAAATAAATTAGGATATCTTGCAAAGACCACTATGACCCATATTAGGAAATAAAAAAAAGAAGTGAATAATTTAGTTTTCATTAGAAAATAATTACCAAATGGAGTATTGTTATTTTTTTCTTCTTAAATGTTATTTTCCAAAGTTATGTAACTTGTATTGATGGCACATTTCACTGATCAGAAAGAGCATGAAATAACATAAATTTCATCAGAGCATAGTACAGAATACCTAAAGTAGATAGTGAAAATAATGAAGGAGCAAATTTATTTCAGTAAAATTAAACTCTATTCCTTAATAAGTTAAGCATTCGTTTGCTTGAGTTATTTAGAATGCCATGAGATAATGTTGAGAGAGAGTACAATGTATAATTTCATTTAACAGTTCCACTAATCGCTTGCAGTTTTAGTTATTTATTATTTGTACAGGCCTATGGCTTCGCAACTGGGCCTTTGGGCCCGATCTTGGTTTGCAGTATGGTTTCTTGATTTTCGTAGGCCTATGTCTAGCACAGCTGAACTGTGGGTGGTCGACTGGTGCCTTTCAACGGAATACTTGTGGCAGCTTAGGGGGCCACATTTGACTATACAGTTCACATTTTTCATGGAACGCATAATTGCTACTCAAAGACTGTCAATATCCTAATACTATTGTTCATATTGGAGTGGTTTTGCACATTCTTGGAAAATGAAACTGCACAGCACAGCATCTCCTTTCGGTTCTCGCCAAAAACTCCGCAGTTCTAGTTAGTTTCATTGTGACACAGTGTTGTTGCTACTTGTCATTTCTAAAATATTGGTTTCCTCACCTCTAGAATATCAGGTAGTGCTTTGTCACTATTGAAATGGCAATAATAATGTGTGATAATTTCATGGTATCGATATATGAGAATGACTGTATTTTCCATCACTAATAATTTACAGAAATTTGTGTTTGTAATAGACGATGTAAGCAAATGTCATGGATGTGTATACATTTTATTTTTCAAGTTTATCTTTCAAGAGATTTGACATGAATATCAGGCTTACTTCGACGGCTTCTATGGTTGAGTGGGCTAAGCCTCTATCGATCGAGCTCTATGTGATTCAAGGGCTTGATTTGGCAAATTTCGTAAACAACTTTTCCGTTATTTGCTGCGGCCTCGATGTCTGGAGTTGGCTCTGGAGTGGCCCGCGGTATATTACCCATAGCTTGCTTAATTTGGGGATATATGGTATGTGTTTGTTAGTCTGTCTATTATTATTAGAATAGGTATTAGAAAAAAATACTGAAATTAAACTTAAATTTAACTTAATTTAAAAAAATGCTTTCTGATATTACAAAGAATTAGGTATTCAGAATTTGGTTAATGTACTTGACACATAAATTCCCATAGGATGTATTCCATCGGTATTCTGATTGGAGATTGAATGGAGCACATAAGTGGTGAATAACATGGGAACATTGTTTTGATTGAGTTTTAGTGGCACAACAAGCGCAACCTGAAATGACAAGATTAAATTCACATGATTGAAGTGAAATCCAACACGCACTATGGAGGAAAGGGCAACCACAACTTGCTACACCTGTTGTCAGTTCCGGGACTGGGGGACTACTGGCCCAGGCAAGAAGGGATGTGGCAGAGCAGCGGTCAGGAATGTTCATCGGTGTCCATGTCGACCTACCGGGAGTACCTCGCAGACATCTGGTGAGCAGATTCCTTTTTATTTGGTTGTGGATGATCTTGTTCTTTAAAAAAAAAAAAAAAAAAAAGGGGTAATTTGACAAACTGGCAACTACGGTGCCGACAAACCTTGTTTATCCAAGTGGTACAGGTGGTAGAAATATTCAATTCACTACTCAAATGAAAAGTGATGTAATTATAATTAATGAACAAGATACTCTACAATCAGAAGCATGTAATCAACATATGTAATAGCAGCAAGCGTGGTTACTGATTGCATTCGCCGGACAATCCACAAACGAACTGGTCGGTTCTGGTCACGAAGAGTGTCATTCGGACGCTACACCCAATAGGGTTAGTTTGATGAATGCACTCGTCCACTCCAGAAAGTTTTGGGGAGTGGCATTGGGCGCTATAGGCAGCGCAGTCAGTATGATGAACGCATTCCACCAGGTGGAAGGGGACAGTGAACTGGACCAGTTTAGAAGTCTGTGGGGAGTTTTATCCAAGACGCTACACCCTACAAGGTTAGTTTGAAGGATACACTCCGCCACATTCAGAGGCAAGTGCCATTCAAGACGCTACACCCAACAAGGTTAGTTTGAAGAATACACCCGCTGTGCTATTCAAGACGCTATACCTAACAAGGTTAGTTTGAAGAATACACCGCGCCGTGCTATTCAAGACGCTATACCTAACAAGGTTAGTTTGAAGAATACACCCGCCGTGCTATTCAAGACGCTATACCTAACAAGGTTAGTTTGAAGAATAGACCGCGCCGTGCTAATTCAAGACGCTATACCTATCAGGGTTAGTTTGAAGAATACACTTCGCCGGGTTACAGTGTCATCCGGGCCACACCCTGAGGGGTTGGTTGAGAGGGTTCACTCGTTCGGTCCAGACGTTGGTTCAATAGACCAAAGGGATAGTGACATCCGCGCCATGCCCCGGGGGGGATGGTGGGAAGGATTCACTCGTACGGTTCAGACGTTGGTGCGACAGACCAACTGAGAGGAGCCCAGATCGGGGCCCAGACACGGTGCGGATTGGTTGAAAGAATCATTTACCCAGTTTGACCACTTTATTCCGGGGGTCTTCGTGGTTGGGGTCGGGATTACGCTTGCTGCACTCGCTAAATGTAGTTATTGTTAGTTGCATGTTCATGAAAGCAAATTTAGATTTAAATGGTCCATATAGAATGATATAATTCCTGTCAGTCATGTATCAGTCGAAGTCAATGTTAATAATGATGATAATGAGATGAAATTTCGGTGTGATCTCTAGTGAAGTACTTTATTGGCCATGTTGAGAAAAGAGTGTTAGAGGTCCGGTTTGGGGTGTAGTCTAAACAGACAGTATGAGCATTGAGTCAGAATCAGCTGGACTCAAGTGAGAGTAATTGCAATTGTTGATTGGTCGTGGCAATAGAGGTCCTACCTTGAGAGGTTTAAAATTAAGAAGTTTTAAAAGTTATATTGTATTGGTTTTATAGAGAACAGAAAGGACTGTGATACATGGCTCTGGCAAATAATTTTGTGGTTCTGGTTTATTATTCTTTGGGTTCAGACTAATGATTTTTATAGCACAGAATAATAATTTGAGTAATTTGAGTATTCATCATTTGTCAAATTTCTAGCACTTAAGAGTTGTCATGCATAAATCATTAAATTATGATATCATATTTGAAATAAAGAGTCTTGCAAGAGTTCAAAAAAATCTTATATTATTGAACATTACAAAGTTAATTCAAGTAGAGTCATCCAGTAGTGGCAGGATGGACGAGCGGATGTCCTGGTGATTGGAATTTGTTTGTTTCAGAAATACAGTAACGCCCGAGGACGGTCGCTTGTCAGTCTGGCCGTGTCGGCGAGCCATCGCCAAGGATGATTTATGTTGACACTTGCAATGACACTTTAGCGGAGTGTTGCATATCTATGGTTGCAGGCGACCACAATAATAACCGAGACGGGTCGAGACATGTTTTTGGGGTTGTTGATCAAAAATAGTACAATTAACATTGGATACGAGATGGTGTGGTCGCTGGGGCATCGAGCGTGCAACAAATCGCTATTATCAAAGTGCATTGTGATTTAGAAAAGATGACTGGCATTTAAACAAATGTAACACTATATTGGCAATGATCACGAAAGATGTCAACTCCATGAAGACACCCATATACATTATGCCATACCATGATAACTTCTGATGAATAGGCTCGTCATGAGCTTATACGGCTCTGACGAGCTTACAGAATAATCTATTTCACAGTTGTTGTATAGGTTATGTTATTGTTGATCACTTTTTTTTCCATTTATTTTGTTGCGTTCGGAAATTTGATCCAATTTGTAGTGCCGCGTTCCAGTGCGTTCTAACTAAATTGTTGATACTTACTCATTACTTGTAATCATTTTCATTGTGTTGTATATAAAATGACTTAAAATAATTTCTTATATTATGTAATTGGCAGGTGCATTATTAAGACTTATTTTATAATTTTTAAACTTAATAATTATATATCATTGTGTTCAGCGAGAATAGCAACCCTCGACGACAGTTTTTTTTTTTTTTTATTATCTCCATGAGCTGTCATTCTTTGTGTCATTATATTGTTGAAAAGAAAACTGTGGGTTGTCTTATTTCTGTTACATAAAATAAAATTATTCTAGTAATCCAAAGCCAATACATTCAGACAATTATATTAACAACGAGACTTCATCATATCAGTTCATTTACATGGACCTTCAGCCGGAGTGTGCAACCAACGGATAAAAGGTTATGCAAAATCCATCGATCGATACTGAGGAGTCCAAAGTCTACCCAATCGGCCAAAGGAAGAAAAAAGGAAAGAAGGAATCATATCGAAAGTGCAGTGTTTTAATTAACCAAGATCCCAAAGATGACTGAACTTAGAGAACTGAAGAAAAAGAGGAGCAACTATAAAGGAAGATTAACAGCCTTTAGTAATTATTTTGCATCTATTGAATCTATTGAATTAACCACCAGCCAAGCAGTGGAACTACAGTTACGTGTGAGTAGGTTGGAAAACTTATTTGATGAATTTGACAAAGTTCAAGTTCAAATAGAATGTTTAACTGACAATGCTGAGGTGGAACTAAATGAAAGATTAGCAATAGAAGATCATTATTATCAGCTAGTAGCTGAATGTAAACAAATGATAAGTAATTCTACCAAAAAAGAAATACAAGAGAATAAACCAAATGCCAACCTTCCTAATCGTCAGCTGGTAAGGTTGCCCACCATTCAATTACCCAAGTTCAGTGGATTGTATGAAAATTGGCTCGAGTTCCATGACACTTTCACGAGTCTCATCCATAACAATGATGACATAGATGAAATTAACAAATTTCACTACTTAAGATCATCGTTAGAGGGGTCAGCAAGCATTATCATTCAATCATTAGAGTTTTCTTCAAGTAATTATAAAACTGCATGGAATCTTCTTTGTGAAAGGTTTGACAACAATCGCCTGCTTATACAGAATCATGTTTCTGCTTTATTTAACCTGGAACCCATTAATAAAGAATCTTCAATAAACTTTAAACATATGATAGACCAATTAAATAAAAATATAAGAGCTCTCAGCACTTTAGGTGAACCAGTTCATTACTGGGATACACTCTTGATTCATATTGTTTCCAACAAATTAGATTCTAAAACATTTCGGGAGTGGGAGCAGTATAAAGCAAACTTAGACAAAACTAATATAATTTCCTTCGCCCAATTTATTCAATTTTTAAGAAATCGTGCCGACCTCTTAGAAACTTTAGAGTTGTCAAAAAATACTAATTCTTTAGGCAATTTAGTAAAACGCAACACAAGAATAAAATCACTAGTCAGTGTAAACAATAATAAATCCTCAAAAAATTCTTGCCCAAAGTGTGATGGTGATCACTACTTAAACACATGCCCACAGTTTCTAGCTTTAAATGCATCTGAAAGAATGTCATCCTTGCCTCGTTTTAGAGTATGTTTTAATTGTTTTCGAAGTGGTCATTTCTCTAATAAGTGTATGAAGGCAGGGTGTAAGATTTGTAAGCGTAAACATCACACACTGCTTCACATGCCAACCACCGAACACAAACCAATCCCAGCATTGGATAAAACATCAGATAACAGTTCAGAATGCAATGGCCACAATAATGTTGATGTACCTACCAGCAATGATCATGTAGTACTTTCAGCCACTATCACTACACATACATCTGAACGCAGTGATGTCCTTTTATCCACTGCATTAATTAAATTAAAAAATTCAAACAACCAGGATGTAATTGTTCGTGTCCTTCTGGATTCTGGTAGTTCATCAAGTTTAATTACAGAAAAGTTGCAACGCAAGTTAAATTTACCATTCATTAAGGTAAATCAGTCTATACAAGGTATCGGGAACTCCTTGTCTCATATGAGGAAAATGTGTAAGGTAAATATTAGTTCATTAAGTGAACATTACTCATCTACTATTCGATGCTTTATTTTACCTATTATCACAGATAATCTTCCCGTTCGAAAAATTGATTTATCACAATTAAAAATACCAACAAACATACAGCTAGCAGATCCTGAATTTCACACACCTGCCAGTATTGACATGATCCTAGGTGCTGATGTGTTTTGGGACTTATTAGGGTCTGACAAAATATCATTAGGAAATGGAAAACCAACACTTTGTCAAACCAAGCTTGGTTGGCTAGTTTGTGGCCCAATTAACAGCGGCTATATGTCTACTTCTACTTTACCTATTAAGTGCAATTTTGCTCATGTAACTTTAAATAGTCCTTCACAGTTTAATGAGTGTGATGACACTCAAAACCAATTAACGCGTTTTTGGCAACTGGAAGAAGTTTGTCATCAGTCATCCACTTATTCTCCTGAAGAGAGACGCTGTGAAGAACATTTTATAAAGAATATTACTCGCTTGGAAAGTGGTAGGTTTTGTGTCAGAATACCTTTAAAGGATCTTCAGATCAATTAGGCGATTCTTTCCAGCTAGCAAAACGCTGTTTTCTATCTTTAGAGGTTAGAAATAAAGGTCGACCTGCATTCTATAAACTTTATAAAGACTTTATGTCTGAATATATTAATTTAAATCACATGACAGAGTGTACCATTGATACAAGTAACAATACTAATTTTATTCCACATCACGGTTTACTGCGTGAAAATAGTTCCACTACCAAGCTACGCGTAGTATTTAATGCAAGCGCACCCACTACCACTGGAATTTCTTTTAACAACATACAGATGGTAGGACCCACCGTTCAAGATGACTTGTTATCAATATTAATTAGGTTTCGTACACACAGATATATACTTTCAGCCGATGTGGAGAAAATGTATCGGCAAGTAGCTGTACATCCCTCCGATAGACATCTACAGCAAATCATATGGCGTGATGACCCATCCTCTCCACTGAAAGCTTACCAATTAAATACAGTAACCTATGGCACCGCAAGTGCACCATTTTTGGCAACGAGATGCCTTAAGCAAATTGGTCTTGAATGTGAAGACTCTAGCATAAAGGAAGTAATTCTTCATGACTTCTTCGTAGATGACCTTCTCACTGGGGTAGATAAATTTGACGAGGCCATTTTCCTTCGCGATAAAATAACTAACGCTCTCGCTTCTGCTTGCATGCCATTAAGGAAATGGAAGTCAAATGAGGCTGCTCTCGTTCCGGTTCAAGTGCAGTCGTCTTTCGATTTGAATATCGGAAGTACTGACCTCTCACGTACCTTAGGACAGAGTTGGCTGACGCAAACGGATGAATTGTGTTTCCCCATTGATTTTCCCATCAATAGTGAAAACACAAAACGCGAGCTACTTGCCACTATTGCGCGAATTTTCGATCCTTTAGGTCTTTTATCGCCATGTGTCATTCGTTTCAAAATCTTACTACAAAGATTATGGTTAGCAAAGGTAACCTGGGATGAACAATTACCAGATGATATCATTAAAACATGGAATAACCTAATAAAGTTATTGCCAGTGCTTAACGAATTAACCATACCTCGTCATGTTATTTGTCACTCTTACACATCGATTAATTTACATTGTTTTTGTGACAGTAGTGAACATGCTTATGGAGCAGCTATTTACGTTCAAAGTATGGATGAACATGGAGATGTCATAGTGCGATTGCTAATCTCTAAGAGTCGTGTTGCACCTATAAAACCGGTAACCCTACCACGCCTAGAACTCTGCGCAGCCTTGGTAGGTGCGCGCCTTTATGAAAGGGTTATGTCGGCTCTCAGATGTAAAATATCTAACGTTACGTTCTGGACTGATTCGATGGTTGTTTTAGGTTGGCTGAAACTGTTACCTATTAAATTAAACACCTTTGTTCGCAATCGTGTTGCAGAGATTTTGGAAAAAACCAACTCATGTACTTGGCGGCATGTCCCTAGCCACGACAACCCAGCTGACTTAATTTCACGCGGTATAGAAGCTAATGCCATGCTTGCCCTAGAACTATGGTGGTGTGGCCCATCATTCTTAAGACAAACCCATACAACCTGGCCCTGTACACCAGGAGAACACGTAAATCTTCCTGAAATGAAACGTGATACTTGTCTTCACGTTCTTATTGATAATCGAACTCACAATTTAATCGAATTTGAACGTTTTTCAAATTTACAAAGACTTGTACGTGCGGTTGCCTATTCCTTTCGATTTGTCAAAGCGTGCAGGAAGCAACGCCATGTTAGCACCTATTTAAGTCATGAAGAGTTACAACATGGTATGAATCGTATAATAGTACAATCTCAACGAGAGTCATTTAATGAATATAATTTCTTGTATGAAAAGAAATTATTACCTGTTAAAAGTCCTTTATTAAAATTTAATGTTTTTCTAGATGAACATAAAATTATGCGCGTTGGTGGTCGGTTACGAAACTCTGAATTTTCATACTATAAAAAATATCCAATCTTATTACAGTCCTCTCACCACTTTACAAAACTTTTATTTTATTCTGAGCATATCAGACTAATGCACGCTGGCCCCCAATTACTTCTCGCATCAATTAGAGAAACCTATTGGCCAATAGGTGGCCGAAATTTGGCTAAGGCCTGTTACAGACAGTGTTTACGATGTAAACGTATGAAAGGTCAAACATTAGTGCCTCAAATGGGTAATTTTCCTGCAAATAGACTTCTATCTAATGTTTTCCCATTTCAAAATGTAGGCGTTGATTATGCAGGGCCTTTAATGGCAGCTAGTCGTCAAGGTCGTGGATGCCGACAGGTGAAAGTGTACGTGGTCCTCTTTGTGTGTTTTTCAGTAAAGGCAATCCACTTGGAATTGGTGAGTGATTTGACCAGTGACAATTATTTACAGGCATTGCGTAGATTTATGTCTCGTAGAGGAAAGCCTCTAAATATCTATTCTGACAATGGAACAGCATTTGTAGGAGCTTACAATGAATTAAGCAAATTCTTAAAAACTAATAGTGGTTCCATTGCTGAAGGTGTAGCTCACGAAGGCATACGTTTCCATTTCATTCCCGCTTATGCCCCTCATTTTGGAGGTCTTTGGGAGGCAGGAATTAAGTCCACTAAGTACCATTTAGTTAGGGCCTTGGGAAATTGTCACCTGACGTACGAAGAACTTAACACTGCACTAATTCAAATTGAAGCTATCCTTAATTCACGGCCGCTCACTCCACTGTCATCTGATCCAGACGATCTATCTCCTCTCACTCCAGGCCACTTTATAATTGGAAGACCGCTGACGTCACTCCCCGGGAAAGACTATAAGGAACACTCTATAAACTACCTAACCCGACATCAACGGATCGAGCAGTTGCGGCAGCATTTTTGGTCAAGATGGAGCAAGGAGTATATCTCCGAATTACAGCTGCGCAATAAATGGCAAAATTCTAAGAATCCTCTGAAAATAAATACCCTCGTGCTGATCAAGGAGGACAATCAACCACCGTTGAAATGGAAACTGGGTCGTATCGTTTCACTTCATCCTGGAACTGATGGTGTCAGCAGAGTGGCAGACATTAGAACCGCTAATGGCATCATTCGGCGTGCCTTTACGAAGATCTGTCCTTTACTAGATCCTACCTTGGTTGAAGGCCAAGCCTCCAACGGCCGGGCGCATGTTCAGCGAGAATAGCAACCCTCGACGACAGTTTTTTTTTTTTTTTTATTATCTCCATGAGCTGTCATTCTTTGTGTCATTATATTGTTGAAAAGAAAACTGTGGGTTGTCTTATTTCTGTTACATAAAATAAAATTATTCTAGTAATCCAAAGCCAATACATTCAGACAATTATATTAACAACGAGACTTCATCATATCAGTTCATTTACACATTGTATAATTATTTGTTTATTTATATATTTCTTATAAGTGAAGCATATTTATTTGTTTATTTATATAATAGAATGGCTAGGTTTTCAAGTGACAGTGATGTTGAGTCTGAGTATTTATCTTGTTCCTCTGACAGTAGTTACAACGACAATAACCCATCGTTATAGGAACTTCTTAAGGCGCGTTTTTCAAATGCATCCCAGAATTTCAATGCTGTTCACATAAATGCGCAGAGTATTCCGGCTCATTTTACAGATATGTTGGCGTCGTTTAATCAATGTAATATCCATGCTATACTAGTATCTGAGTCGTGGTTAAAGCCATGTCTCCCTTCAACGTTATATAACTTACCTGGATACCACCTGATCAGAAATGATCGTACAGGTAGTGGCGGTGGAGGTGTTGCTATTTATCTCCGGACACATCTTTCTTATACAATTGTGAGCATGTCACCGCAACCTCCTATTTTTGATACTGGTGAGCACTTATTTATTGAGGTGGAGTTTTGCTCGGTAAAGGTCTTGGTAGGTGTGTTTTATAGCCCTTCCCTTAAAGTTAATTATTTCTCGTCCTTTGAAAAACTTTTAGAAGACTTAATCCCAAATTATAATCATTCCATTATTATGGGTGATTTTAACACCTGTCTTCTAAAACAGAATCATCGTAGTATGTCCCTCGAATCTTTAGTTACGGCTTCTGGCCTAACCATACTTCCACTGAAAGCAACACATTATTTCCCCAATTCTTCACCGTCTCTCTTAGACTTAATCATTGTTTCTACACCCTCTTATGTTATTTCTCATGGTCAGTGCCCGGCGGACGCTTTTTCTTATAATGACTTGATTTTTCTCTCTTATAACATTCGTCCACCAAAAGCCAAAACTAAAGTTATCCTGCAGCGTAATTTTGGTGGTGTAAACTTGGTCGCCCTAGTCAAGGACGCCCAAGAATTGGATTGGTCTGGGGTCTTCAAGGCAGCTACTGTAGATGAAAAGGTGTATGTATTTAATACAGTCTTATTGAGGCTGTATAATTTGCATGCACCTATGCGACGTGTCAGAATAAAGCATCTTCCTGCACCTTGGCTTACAGACGATATCAAGAAGCTCATACATAAAAAATCTGTGGCTAAAACCAAGTACAAGCTTAAACCCAGTGATGAAAACAAACAAGCTTTCATAACAGTTCGTAATCGCTGCAATAGAGTGTGTAGAGATGCACAGCGCCGGTATATTCATGAATCAGTTGAGAAAGATAATCTTTCAAAATATGGACATTTTTGAAATCACTTGAAGTTGGAAAATCAGTGCAAAATCCTTTTTCAAATAACTTCGACATTGATAGTCTTAATCAACATTTCACATCTACAAAGTATTTTGACAAAATGACAAAGTCAAACACATTGAAAAATCTTTCTTCTATTCCAACTCTTTTACATCCAAGTTTTATTCTTAGTCCTTTATCTGAATGTGACGTTAAAGTGCTATAAAATCTATATCTTCAAATGCAGTCGGCAGTGATGGTATTAGTCGTAGCATGATCGTGCCCATTCTTGATGTCATAATTCCCATTATAACCCACATCCTTAATTCCTCCATCACTTCTTGTACCTTTCCAGTTGCTTGGAAAGAAGCACATGTTATTCCTCTCCCCAAAAAACCAAATCCTTCGTCTTTTTCTGAATTCCGTCCAATTTCCATTCTCCCTTATCTTTCAAAAGTTTTAGAACGCCTAATCCACAAGCAATTTAGCACTTTCCTTTCTCAAAATTCATTAATGAATCCCTTCCAATCAGGGTTTCGTCCAGGCCACAGCACAGTCAAGAAAACATTGGTCAAGATTACGGATGACATCCGGCATGGGATGGAGAATGGCCTGTTAACAATACTATCACTGTTAGACTTTAGCAGCGCCTTCAATAATGTTGATTACGACTTATTGCTTAGTATTCTTCGCACTCTTAACGTACCTCCATCAGTAATCGACTGGTTTCACAATTACCTGCATGGACGCCGGCAGAGAATTCGTATCGATGAGGCGTACTCATCCTGGTGTGGTTTAACTGCCGGTGTTCCTCAGGGTGGCGTTTTATCTCCTCTTTTATTCGCTGTTTTCATAAATTCTATCTCCGACCAATTGTCTTCTTCCTACCACCTATATGTTGACGATTTACAAATTTACGTACAAAGTGATACTGATTCACTAAATAGTGCAATCAATAAAATCAACACTGACCTAGATCATATTCTAAGATGGAGCAAAAAGTTTGGACTTGCCGTAAACCCACAGAAAACTCAGTTGATAATCGTCGGTAGCCCTAGGATGAATGCTAAACTTTCCTGGTCTTCCTTACCACAGGTTGTTTTTGACGGGACACATATTCCTCTGAGCGATACTGTCAAAAATCTCGGCATAATCATCGATAGAGAGCTGTCTTGGCGGCCTCACATCACCGATTTAAGTCGCAGAGTCTTCTTATCTTCTAGATCCCTCAGAAGATTAAGAAACTTTCTGCCCACTGCTACCAAGATTACGCTTGCTGAGTCTCTCTTGCTTCCCATACTTGATTACGCTGACGCCTGCTATCTAGATTTAATCTTAGAACAGCTGAACAAGCTTGAGCGGCTTCAGAATTTTTGTATAAGGTTCATATTTGGTTTGCGTAAATATGACCATGTTTCCGAATATCGTAAAAGACTCAAGTGGCTTCCTATTCATTTTCGCCGGAATACTCACATTTTCACTCTCCTTTATAACATATTATATACTCCTAATAGTCCCAATACCTTAAGGAACGTTTTAAATTCCTTCGCCTATCCACTGCCCACAATTTGCGCCATGATACATATCGAAAACTTATGACGCCTGCACACACTTCATCCTATTATGATAATTCTTTTATGGTGCAGGCTGTCAAACTTTGGAATATGCTGCCTCTTACTGTCAGAGAGGCCAAATCCTTACCTATATTTATAAATTTACTTAGAAAACACTATTTGTCCATAAATAGCTATTTCTGTTTTACGGAATATAATCATGCTAACACATTTATTTATTATAATAACTTATGTGTTATTGTATGTATATATATATATATATATATATATATAAATATATATATATATATACATGTGTCGGAGGGAAGCTATATTGGATGGATTGTTTGGATATATAACGCACAATATTATTTGTTTACATTTTAATTACTTCTAAAATTGTAAATTTAATTTAATTTGATGTCTAAAATGTTTCTATAACTTAAAGATCGTTCTAACCTAATAAATGAATATTGTAATTCAATAAACGACCAATCAGAGCAGAGCATATGGCTGAGCGGGGTCAGCGCCCTCTATACTTTGGTAGTTTGTACTTCGGTAGTTTGTACTTCGGTAGATAGAAGAGTTTTTGGTGACACATTCGGTTGATGGCAATTGGTCGAGTAGGACCTTTGAGAATATTAAACAAAGTATTGAAGCTTGGAAGTATGAGCGGGTGCCTTGAACCCGCTGCTCGGTCTAAACTATGTTAAAATGTCTCTTAAATCTAAATTAAAAGTGTATAAACGTTGGCCTTGTGTTTTATGCTCGCATTTTATCCTGATGACGCCCACTAAACCTGCAATAACTAAAGATGATGTCGTGAGAATGAGGCCGTTCTGCGACATATATATATGACTATGTAGTTATGTATGTATTTGTATATTTATTATATTTATTTCTTAAATTAGTTTGAGTATTTGTGTATTGTGTATCTATTGCCTTTTTTCCTGCACTACCTATTTCGCCTGATTCAATCTCTGTTATTTAGGTTGCTTGGAAGAGATCGCTTTGAGCGATAAGGCCGCCTGTTGTATTGCCTAAAAATATTGTAAACATGGACTGTTTTTTAATTGTATATTTTGGTGTGCAATAAAGTGTTATCTATCTATATATAATATTTTTAGATACTTTAAGAATACTAGATGAAATATGATAATATAATTTATATGTTACTAGAGTTTACCCCGCGGCTGCGCCGCGGGTTAACCTCTAGTGCGTGTCTCTTGTTTAATGAGCAAGTGCTACAGGTTATATTATATTACAATATTTTTATGTATTTGCCCACGGAAGATTCACTTCATTTTATATCGCTAATTATATATACTATCCCCCGTCTATCTGTCAACAAAATAAATTACAAAACTTGACCAAAAAGGCCAAAATGGTCTAAATGACCAAACGACCACAGTGACTGACATGGCTAAAATGATGGAATAGGCAAAAACGACCAAAAAGGCCAAAATAATCAATTCGTCAAAATGACCAAAGAGGCCAAAATGACCAAAAAGCCCAAAATGACCAAATAGGCCAAAATGACCAAAAAGGCCAACATGACCAAATAGGCCAAAATGACCAAAAAGGCTAAAATGACCAAATAGGCCAAAATGACCAAATAGGCCAAAATGACCAAATAGGCCAAAATGACCAAATAGGCCAAAATTACCAAATAGGCCAAAATGACCAGAAAGGCCAAAATGACCAAATAGACCAAAATGACCAAATAGGCCAAAATGACCAAATAGAGCAAAATGACCAAAAAGGCCAAAATGATCAAAAAGGAAAAATTACCAAATAGGCCAAAATGACCAAAAAGGCCAAAATGACCAAAAAGGCTAAAATGACCAAATAGGCCAAAATTACCAAAAAAGCCAAAATGAAAATTATCCCTTGACCATCCTTAGTATTTAATTTACATACGTGCCGAATTTCAGCCAAATCGGTCCAGTAGTTTTTCCGTAAAAGCATAACAAACAAACAGACAAATATCATTTTATCCCGGAAACTATCCCATTTTTCGAGATAAAAAGTATCCTATATTCATCCTCGGTATCGAATATATATATTATATATATATATATATATATATATATATATATATATATATATATATATATATATATATATATATATATATATATATATATATATATATATATATATATATATATATATATATACACTGAGTTTCAGCCAAATCGGTCCAGTAGTTTTTACGTGAAAACGGAACAGACAGACAGACAGAGTTACTTTTGCATTTATAATATTAATAGGGATTAATTTATAGTTTTACATCTGTCTCATTATACAATTAGTTTTTTTACTTTTAATTTGGCTACATAAATTACACATTATTTTTCCATTGTAAACATGAATGTTGTATAAATAAAATTACATATCAGAGATAACAAACTAAAATATTTCAATCGTGATCAATATCTACATTAAAGAGAGCAAGATAAATTGTATGCAGAGACAGTCAGCAGCATATTTATAACGCCGAATAACTTTCACAATCTACGTCTATACGCGCATTTTTGTGGTCCCGCGGGGAAATGCTCGGTGGAGCTTGCACTAGAAGTTACTGATGCATCTCATAGTCACATACCACTAAGAGAAACTTATAATCCTTCAGCACAAAATAAATTATCAAACCTCACAACCGAAACAATAAATTACTTGGATTTTCTAGAGCCATCTTAATACCACCACCAAACTTCTTATAATCTTACACCCACACCTTTAAGCATTACCATAAAAGCCTACTCGGTGAATTGGCAGTGAAATGAATTTAACATTAATTATGCTCACATTATCAGCAAGATATAAAACCAAACGATTTTTTACAGTTAGAAAATTAGGACGAGTTCCAATTCAAAAACGTAAATAACACATTCTTTACCTCCTTATAAACAGGTGATGTATCCTTATGTAGCACGAAATTAAGAAACTAACTTTAGCACAATAATTAACGGAACATTTAAGATGGTCTTATTCAATTTATTACACATTTTAACATTGGAGAATGTTGAGTAAGGTTCACTACAAGATGTATAAAATAACAAGCACTGAGCACTGACTAGAGACGTCCACAGACACAAAATATAAGTTTTTACATACATACATACATAATTTCACGCCAGGTCCCTTGCGGGGTAGGCACGAACAACAGAGTGCTATACAGGCTTATTCTTACACACCTCACTTGCTTCTTTGACATTCATATCTCTTGTCATGCACGCTCGTCTATTCTTAAGGCTCCTGACATCACCTTCTGCTAATACACGATCAATTTGGTCATGGAAGGTGTGTCGTGGCCTTCCGCGACTTCTGCATCCATCCACTTTTGCATTGTATATATGTTTAGTCATTCTTTCATCATACATTCTTTCCACATGCCCGAACCACCGGAGCATTCCTTTCCTTACCTTTACCCCGACACTCTCTTTCAGACCAACTCTCTTTCTTACTTCGGTATTACGAACGCGGTCCGCGAGCGTCACTCCGCAGATTTTGCGTAGTGCTCGCATCTCGACTGCGTTTACTCTACTTTCATGCTCTCTGTTCCATACCCAACTCTCGCTTCCATACGTGAGCGTAGGTACCAGCAGCGCGTTGTGTATGGTAAGCTGGGCCTTCTGGCTGAGGTTCTTAGCGCCTAGAAGTTTACCTAACGCTCCATTCACACTATTCCCCAAATTTACTCTTCTTTCTATGTCAGCGGTGTATCTTCCATCCCTGGTAAAATCACATCCAAGATATACAAACTCATTCACTTGTTCCAGCATAACATCATCGACCATTATCCTTGCATTCGTTCTGGTTGTTTCTCTTTCAAACACAATAACCTTTGTTTTCTTCGCATTCAAATGTAAGCCTCTCGCCTGACAGTCATCTTTCATCATTGTGACTAGTGTTTGCAGTTCCGATGGCGATTCGGCTAAAAGCACGGCATCATCTGCATAAAGCAAAGTGCTAACAACTAGATCACCCATCCGCACCCCAACATCCATCAATCTTAATCTCTGGAGACAGTTGTCCAGATATAGGATGAACAGCAAAGCCGACAGCACGCAGCCCTGTCGGACGCCAATATTGACGACAAACCAGGGCGACAGGCTGCAGTCCACCCGCACGCATGCCATACAGTCCTCGTAAGTGGACTGGACAGCACGCAGCAATTGGCCATCAATCCCATATCCGGGCAATATGTCCCAGAGGTCCTACCGCACAACCCTGTCAAATGCTTTCTCTAGATCCACAAAACCGCAGAAAACCTTCCGGCCCAAAGCCAGCTGCTTCTCCACGATACTGTGGAGCGAGAAAATTTGATCCATACATCCCCTTCCATTTCTGAAGCTCCCTTGTGCATCCCACAGTAATTCATCGGATACCACTCTCATTCTCCTTTCAACAATTTTCGCATACACTTTAGATGCTGTGCTGATCAAACTGATGGCCCTGTAGCTGGCGCACTCCATACGTGACCCCTTGCCTTTATACAAGGGTACGATGACAGCGCGCCTCCAGTCCTTGGGAACCTTTCCCGTCTTCCAGCACAAGTTGCATAAGGACAGGAAAGCGTCCCGGTCGCAGGTTCCACCATATTTGATCATCTCAGCAGACACACTATCGATTCCTGCTGCCTTTCCATTTTTCAGACTTTTTATCGACCATTCAATCTCTTCCAAAGTGATCTCGGATGCTGACTCCTCGAGGTCGGTCCCAGACTTAGTCGTGGTGCCAGCATCCGAGATATTATAATACATTTCCCTAAAATATTCACTCCATCGCGCTAAAACCTCTTGTGGGTTAGCAAGAATGTTTTAGATTTTATTCTTTCCATTCTGGTAGTTGACGAACAACCCCGAGACTTCGTAACCTCTCTCCAAAAGAGTTTGGTATTTGCCTCGAAGTTCTCCGTCAGCTTCTCTTCTTCTTTCAATTTTATGCTTTCACGCTTCTCTTTCACTAAAGCTTTGGTTTCATTCTTGCAGAGGCGATAAATTTCTTTCTTCATCTCTTTCATACTGTCATTCTGGTGCAAAGATGCAATATAATCCAGCCAGGCTTTTCTAATTCTCTCTACGCTAGATTTAACATCCGCGTCCCACCATTCGTCACATTTTGTTGTTATATGCCTCTTTGCGCATCCACATGCTTCGTTTGCGCTTTACACTAAGCTTTCTTTCATACTATCCCAGTCATTATCCACATCTAAGTCGGAGAAGTCCGGTTTTGCAAGCCTTTCTTCGACTAGGCGCGCATACATACACCTTACACTAACATCTTCCAATTTTTCACACTTTATTCTTTCAAGCTACCCGAAATTGGCACGCTCTCGCCAGTGCCTCCACTTCTTGAAAAGACCCACAAACCGGCTTATCACCAGGTAGTGGTCCGTTCCAAGAGTGGGGCCTCTGTAGGCTCTTGTATCCATTATTGTATTTCGGAGGCGGCTATCTATTAAAATCAGATCAATCATACTTTTCTGTTCATTCATTCTCCATGTATACGTGTGAATATCCTTATGATGGAATAAGGTGTTCGACACAAGCATGTTTCTTTCCATGCATACGTCTATGATTGGCCTACCAGGATCGTTTACTCTCTTGTCACCATAGGGTCCAAGGACAGCCTCAAAACCGTCTCTTTTGGTCCCCACCCATCCATTAAGATCACCACACATAATTAGTCTTTCGTTCCCTTCAGCTAGATCCAGAATTTCTCTCACAGACTCCCAAAACTTCTCGAGTTCTTGGGGATCCGCTGAGCTTACGGGAGCATAAGCTGCGACCAGAAAAACTCGCGTGATCCCCAGTTTTAGACGGACCCAAAGAAGTCTCGGGTTCACCAGACAATAGTCTTTCACTCCGGACACAAAGCGGGATGAGAGTACGACGCCGACCCCCCCACTTGCACGCTCGTCCAGGTCCACGCCGAACCACAGAGCAAGCATGCCACCGGGGAGGTCATCGACGTCACACCCCTTCCGCTTTGTCGCTGTCAGACATAAGGCATCCAGGCTTCTCTCATTCATTATAGCAATCATTTCGTCCATCTTATCTTTCATTCCACCTCTCACATTCCACGTGCCTATACGGCACTCTGCTCCTCTCGACCCGCCAGGTTTGACGCTGCGTGAAGGGTGGCGGCCCCCTTCGCCGCATGCGCGAGAGTCCACACCGACGGGGGCGCATCGGTGAGCGTCGCCTGCGGGGGACGCCCTATCGTGCACTGCACACGGGTGAATCTCGGTCGGTATAAGTTTTTTTTAAATAAAATATAGCAATTTGTGCTTATACGTCAAAATACTTAGAAAAGTTGACAAACTACAAACGATCACACGATATGATACACAGGACATAAGGTAGAAACAATTATTAAAACATCCGACGAGACATTTCCACAGAGGATGCATTCGCATAAACGTAACATTTCTGAACTTATATAGCAATGATAAACGCTAAACAATAAAATTTAACGGCTGATATTTTAAGTTTAAACGGAAGACTTTATGGTCGTATAATTTTGCATTATATTAGATAATTTACTGAAAATTCGCAGATAATTTTTCAAATCATCATAATAATTAACTTTTTGAGGTCTTCAGGTAGAAGTGAAACAATGTTGTGTGTTTGAATTGCAGGTCAGGAATGCATGATGTAGGCTCGCTCCGCGCTTACTAAAGTACTACAAAAATGCAGACGCTTAGCAGCTAACGGAGCGAGCTATGACCCCGCGGTAGGCGGGGCGTGGTCGCACGGGCTTTACGGTGGTGAGGTCAGCGGAGTGATTCTGTCCGCAACAATTTGTGAGCGGCCGCCGTGGTGATCGGACGTCTGCGGCTACAGGGCTCCCCCTCAAGCGAAGCGTACCGGTGGTTTGACTCGACGTCCGCTGCGGGTGTGAAAATTTTCTGTGCCAACTGCCTTTTTCAAGGCATCCGTATGGTCACTACACACTGCCTTTTTCAAGGCAACCATGTTTCCGCAACGATCTTTACTGCAAACTGCCTTTTTTAAGGCATCCTTCTGGTTTCCAACTGCAGGGTGAGTTGGCGTAGTGCACAGCTTCAGGACGTAGGCGGGCTTCAGACGGTCGATAGAGACGTTGGTTTCTCTTCCAGGCAGCTTAATTTTGAAGAATTTATCATTTCGTTCCAGGATTGGGTAGGGTCCTTCGTAGGGAGGCTGAAGTGGTTTCTTCACGGCGTCGACTCTGACGAATACGTTTTCACATGTTGCTAGGTCGTGATGTACAAATGTCTTCAGATTATTCTCGTGTGTAGTGTCTGTGGTTGGAGTTAGGCTTCTGATAGTTGCTTGAAGTTTATGAACGAAATCTTCGTGTAGTGGTATACTTTGTGGTTGGGTAGGCGTTATGAAGGTTCCGGGAACACGTAGGGCTGGGCCAAAAGTTAACTGCGCGGCGCTCGTTTTTGTGTCTTCACGCACAGCGTTTCGTAGGCCGAGTAGCAACGTTGCCAGTTCGTCTGTCCATTTTCCGCCGTTTTGCAAACGGGCGGTTAGTGCTGTTTTAAGCGTGCGGTGCCATCGTTCAACTATCCCGTTGCTTTGTGGGTGATAGGCGGTCGTTCTGGTTTTCTCTATTCCTAGTAGTCTAGTTAATGATTGAAATAGCTGGCTCTCAAATTGTCGACCCTGGTCCGAGGTAATAGTTGTAGGGCAACCAAAACGAGCTATCCATTGGTCGTAAACAGTCTTGGCAACTTGTTCCGCTGTTATCTCACTGAGTGGTATTGCTTCGGGCCAACGAGTCGCGCGGTCGATCATCGTGAGTAGGTATCTGTGTCCTTGCGCTGTTGTTGTTAGCGGTCCAACTATATCTATGTGTAGATGTTGAAAGCGTTCGGTTGGCGGGAACGATGCGGGTTCGCTGTGTATGTGTCGTTGTATTTTGGCGCGCTGGCACGGTACGCATGTTTTTGCCCATGTTCCGATATCGGTGTTCATAGATGGCCAAAAGTATTGCTGTTGTATCATCTTGCGTGTAGTTCGTATTCCAGGGTGACTAATATTATGCAGCGCGTTGAATGCTATGCGACGATAGTCATCAGGTAGATAAGGACGGATGTATGCTGTAGATGTTTCGCAGTATATTGGTTTTGTCGAGCCGGGAATTACGATCTTTTTGATTTTTACGTTGGACGATTGGCTGTTGCAGATCTGGGGTAGGCAGGTGTCCTTTTCTTGTGCGCTAGCGAGTTCTTCAAAATTAATTAATGTAGGTACGTCGATTGTTTCAATGCGTGATAGTGCGTCGGCTACGGGGTTGTTTTTGCCGCTCACGTGTCTTATGTCAGTTGTGAACTCGCTAATGAAAAGTAGCTGGCGGGCGCGTCGTTGGGTCTCGCTGTCGGATGACGGTTTGTGAATGGCGTATGTGAGTGGTTTGTGATCTGTGTAGATGATGAGTGTTCGTCCTTCGAATAGCTTCCTGAAGTGTTTAACGGCCATGTAGATTGAAAGTAGTTCGCGATCGAAAGTGCTGTATCGTTGTTGGGCGTCGGATAGTTTCTTCGAAAAATACCCTAGCGGTGTCCACTTGCCGTTAGTGCGCTGTTGAAGGACGGCGCCGGCACATGTATTGGATGCATCGCACATGAGCGTCATTGGTTCTGACATTGATGGTGATGGGTGAGCGAGTAAGGCTGCGGTCTGTATGCTGGCCTTACACGCTTCAAATGCTTCTTCGGCCTCTTTTGTCCACTCGATCTTCGTTTTGTCCCGCTTTTTGCAGTTATGTAGGTAAGTGTTGAGTGGTATTTGGAGTTCTGCGGCCTTCGGTATGGAGTCACGGTAAAAGTTAATCATACCGAGGAATCGACGGAGCTCTTCGATGTTTGCTGGCCGGGGGTAGTCAGTAATGGCTTGAACTTTTTCTTGTGGTGGTTTTATACCTTCGGTTGACACGTCATATCCCAGGAATGTCAAATTTTTCTTTCCAAATACGCATTTTGATGGATTGATGGTTATACCATAGGCGTCAAGTCTTTATAGGACTGTTTTCAAATGGTGTTCATGTTGTTCTTCATTTTGTAACGCATAAATTACATAAACATAAACATTTTACAATTCAAACTCCCGCGCATTATGTAAAGGTTTAAATTATTTAAAATTACTTGATCAAAACATCACGTTACCAAACAATATACTTTGCACCACTCTAAACCGGTTGGCATTATAAGTTTGCCAGTACAATAAAAATTACGATATTTAATTAATTTATATTACTCACTAAAAATATTCAAAACTACAATAACGTTCTTTAGAGAATTATAAATTTACCATTTAAAAAACATTAAAGTAAATAATATTATTCGACTGTATACAATTAATCAAGCATCAACTCTTCATAGAAAATCTACCACTAAATAAATTATAAAATCTAATTAATTCCTAATTTTACCAATCCAAAACATAACCATTAAAACGAGAATAAAAACTCGAATAATTAAAGTAATTTCATACGCGTTGAAAGTATTTACCGCAAATAGATTCTCGGAATAATTCAAGAGTTGTGGTTGGCACACTTGATAAAGGAATTCAATACATAAAAAACAGTTGGTTTTTTCTGTGAGACCGTCGCGTTAATATTTAATACGAGACGCGTTAAAAATCGTTTTTGTTTTGTACTACAATTTAAATTAAATATACATTTTCAAAATTTATTTTCACAAAGGGTAATAATATAATGTTCTTGTACTGGCAACTTCTCCATAACAAGTATTAAACAAAAAAAAGTGACAGCTCTCTCTAACTTCAAGACAGCCGGGCCCGGCACGCAACTTCCATTCAACAATTGGGTGAGTTTTTACCAGTTTTTATACAACGAAACAGTTTTCTTTCGTTGCGATCTGTCGGCCAGTACAGTACTTTAATATCAAGTTATAATTAATACAATCTAAAACACCTATTCCAAAAAAATAAGTACCGCCGTGTGAAAATATTCCAAGGGGAGGAGCCCGTAATAATTCCGTTTTCTTTATATAAAAAACCTCGGCGTATCGAAAAGGCGTTCGGGGTTTTTTTGTTTTACTTCTATTTGTGCTGGTATATGATTTCCACCATACCTTGAGTTTATATTGGCGGAGCTAGCGGCCCTACAACGAGTTCAAACGTCGTAGTTCACGTATAATAATTATCATCATAAATCATAGAGGAAACCGCAAGTATACTTTAAGGAGATTCGCTATTTTCTCCGATCCAAATAGCGTGGCGTCCAATTAAAACTAAATTACCTTCACTGTGATTATGTCCAAATAGTAAACGACTTCATAGCAAACCTACGCCCTACCAACCATGTCTCATGAAACTGGGTTTATTTATTTAACTAGTATAACCGAATTATAAATACTTTAGCGTGGTATGTGTAAGTCACTAATATAAACTTAAGCTTTGGGTTGAACATTTGTTGTTTTATTTGTGCCACATCTTCTCTTCAATTACATCTCTTAAAAATAAACAATAAAAAAAAAACATTATAATGGCGCCCAATTCGTGTGTGTTTAGAGTAATTGCTTGAAGCTCTCGATATTTCTTATTTTTGAAATACGAGATTACGTTTGGACATAAGGAAGGAAATTAAATTAAATTCAACTAATAAATATTCTTTTTTCAGGAACTACCTTTATAAATTTAATTAAAACTGTGAATAATTTGTGTACGTGTAATTTTAGTGACTGGGCATATACAAAGATTACTGAGTTTCGATCATATGATATTTTGAATACTTTACTTCAATTTTAAATAAATTTTTTTATAATAAAGAAATAATTTAACTTAACTTACTTTTAAAATTAAAATACAAATCAATTGATTTTTTTTTGGAATTGATAAAAATATTTTTTGCTTAAATTAAATTTATTGTTTTTTTATACAATTCTATTATTAAGCGGAAATCTTTGTGTTGTACAGTATTACTGCTTTCGTTTTCTTATATTTTAAGGTGCATTTTTTGTAACTTAAATTAATTTTTGAACTTTGATCGTTAAACGGTAAACCCAGGTTTCAAACTTTAAATTTTTATCGAAATTATCATAACAATCTAAATACTACTTGATTATTGAATATCAACTACAATAAAACAAGGTTGTTACACACTGACTGATTGAAAAATCACCAGTTAGGAAAATACTTTGCATTTTGTTTACATAACTTTTTTCTTTACAATGGAACGTCCCATTTCATATAATCTTCTTCATAAAGATGAACTAATACATGAAATTTTAATAAAAAGTGCTATTCCTTTAAATACAGTAGCAGAATTAAGAAATCAAATTAGACAATTAGGTAAAGAAATACTAGCGGAGGATATTGTCGAAACTGATTTAGACCAGGACAATGAACTTAAAATAATTAAAACAAAAATGGCTGAAATTGGTGAATATTTTAAAGAAAGTTCACCCAATTTTAAAATTTTTAGTCGCGTCAGAGCGTTATCGCATCACTTATATCATCGGTTATCACGTGTTAAGCCATCATCGGAACAAACATTATTTTCAACTTTAAATTTAGAACTTAATAGTTATTTGAAGAGGTTAGATAAGTTGAATTCATCATTTAAAACTTCTTTCAATTGTAGTGAGGGTGTTTCACAACAACAAATACCTACTGCAAGCATGCCACATAGTCAAATAGATCTTTCGATACCAAAATTAAACTTACGCTACGACGGCAATTCGTGCGTACATACCTTTCTACAACGCTTAGAGGAACTTTGTGATTCAAGAAACATTTCTGCCACACAATTATTTAATTCAGCTGTAGAATTATTTTGTGACAAAGCTTTATTATGGTACAGAAGCATGAAATATACACTTCTGGACTGGGAAAATTTAAAAAATAACCTAATATCGGAATTCGCTCCAATAGATTATGACGATAAATTATTAATGGAAATACAAAAGCGTACTCAGGGAATTAATGAGTCATCAACTACTTTTATAACAATAATGTTAAATTACTTTTCTCGATTTACTTATCTTATTCAGGAGGAGGAACAAATTAAAATTATTAGAAAAAACCTAAGACCAGAAATTCGAATGGCTTTATCTTTGTATAATTTTAAAAAGATAGAAGAATTACGCTTAAAATGCAAACTGTTAGATCATACAAGGGATCGAACAGCAAATTTCGTAGAACCACCTAAAATCACTCCACATTTTGTTGCACCTGATTTAGGGTATAAACCATTAATAAATAAACAACCACAAGTAAACTTAGTACAAGGTCAAAATCCAGACCCAAAAACTAATATACAAAATTACAATACTAAAACCTTTCTTCAAAATAATGATAGAAAAAATAAAAACCATTACTCTTATAATTTTTCAAATAAACAACCATCACATAATTATCATAACAACAACAATTTTAATTATCAAAATAAATCAAATTACACCCCTAATAAGAACTATACAGATAATTACTTTCAGAATACAAATAATAGAGGATTTCGTCAACAACAATTTAACGGTAATAATTCTAATAGCAATAAAAACCAATTACATTGTATTCGTTGTAACCAAAATGGTCATTATTATTTAAATTGCAAAAGAATATTCTGTTACGGTTGTGGTGCTATCAATACAAAGAAACCAGATTGCAATATTTGTAACAAACATAAAAATAACCAAAACAATTCAAAAAACTAAATAGGTTGAATCGTAAAGGACGTACATCTTATTGTTTTCCCAAATTTAGAACAAGTAATAAATTTAATTTAAAACAAAACATCAATAATAATTACAAAAACAATTCTAATTACAATCAAAATAAATCAAAAAATATATCTACGGTTCAAACCAATATTTTAGACGAACGTCCATTTTTAAATATTTCAATTTATGACAAAAATTATTACGGTTTATTACATTCTGGCAGCTCAATTAGTATCTTAGGAGCTAGCACAGGAGACATTTTTATTAGTCAAGGTTTACAAATACATAAATGTGACAATATTACAACGGTTAAAACTGCAAATAATTCGAGTGCAAAAGTACATGGATACTTACTTTTACCAGTATTATTGAATAATTTAACAAAAGTTATAAAATTTTATATAATACCTAACATTTCAACATCATTCATTCTAGAGGTCGATTTTTGGAAAACTTTCAAAATCGCTCCAGAAATTTTTCATAATTTACCTTTAGTTAGTAAGATAGATATTCCAAATTCTATTTTAGAAATAAAACATCTTCATCGATTTGAACATTTGTCTGAGGAAGAACAGGTCCTAGCGAGAAATATATTAAAAGGTTTTGACGACATTTCTTCTAGCAATTGTGGTTTAGGAAAAACTACTTTAATAACACATAAAATAGACACAGGGAATTCCCAACCAATTAAACAGCGTTACTATCGCGTTTCACCGGAACGTCTCAAGGAGATGAATCGTCAAGTTGACGAGATGCTAGAGATGGGCGTAATCGAACCTAGTACGAGCAGTTGGAATAATCCAACATTACTAGCACCAAAAGCAAATGGTGAATGGCGTTTTTGTTTAGATAGTCGTAAACTCAATTCTGTGACAAAAAAGGATGCCTATCCATTACCTTACATTAGTACTATTTTAGACCAATTAAGAGATTTATTTATTTATTGTAATAAGGATCACCAACAGTTTTTTACATTTAATCAGTTACTAGACTTATGACTAAGGTTTACAATGCAATGTAAAAACTAATTATAGGTGAACACAACTTGCAGTATAATTTCTTCACAGTTATTTACCTATTTATTTAAATTTTAACAATAAATGTAACAAAAATGTGTAGGGTATTGAAATTAGTCTGTCCGTCAGTCTGTCTAATGAGTGTCCTGTTGGGCTAAACGAATCTTTTTATAAAATGAATTTTTGGAATCAAAGTGAATGTCAGTAAGATCACTACTACTGTTGAGAATTCTGCACATTCTAGAGATAGGGGAGTTAGCACCTAGTACTGTAGTTCTTAATGGGGGAAAGAGGGGGGTAATAGGTTGTCGAGGGGGTTTCGTAGGGACTTTAAAGCGAAATTGGCTTAACAATTGAGGACAATCAATGTTATTATGAAATAACTTATAAGCAAACATGGCATCTAACATAATTCTACGTGTCTCCAGAGAATCAATTTTGAAATAAATCAGTCTTTTCCGGTATGATGTTTCCTTTTTTACCCTATGCTCAGCAAAAGAAAGATGCCACAGAAACCTCTTTTGTATGCGTTCTAATCTTAATGTATGTGTACAGTAATGAGGTCGCCAGACAACACTGCAATACTCTAAGACACTTCTTACTAAACAATTGTACAGCAATATCTTTGTTTTGTAGTTAAGAAATATTTTGCTATTTCTTAAGACAAAGCCCAGAATTTTAGAAGCTTTTTTTGTAATATTATCTAAGTGTTGTTTAAACGTTAACTTGCTATCAAACATAACTCCCAAGTCTCTTATTGTTTCAACTTCTGTGATATAGATACCTTCAATTGCATATGAGGATGGAATAGAGTTCAATTTTCTAGTGAATTTTACATGTGCACACTTGCTAGTGTTTAACAACATTTTATTGAGCTTGCACCAGTCAATGAGACTGTTTAAATCTTTCTGGATTAACAGTGAATCATTATTTGTTTCAATAATTCGTGCGAATTTTAAGTCGTCCGCATACATAAATACATCTGAGTTCTGAAAACAACATAGAATATCGTTAATAAAAATGTTAAAAAGTATTGGGCCAAGATGAGAACCTTGGGGGACGCCAGAGCTGATACGACAAACATTTGATTGTGCGCCATTGAGTACTACATAAAAACATCTGTTTTCTAAATAGGAGCTTAGCCAACTATGCATAGGACCTGATATACCATAGAAAAGTAATTTTTGTTTCAAAATTTTGTGCGATACGCGATCAAACGCTTTACTAAAATCTGTGTATATTACATCTATTTGTTTGCCAGTGTCTATTGTTTGCGCTATCTTTTCAGTGAAAGTTACTAAATTCGTGCAGGTTGATCTGGATTTAGTGAATCCATGCTGATGTATAGTAATAAAAGAGTTAAGGTAGTTTTGAATTATTGGACATATTAAAGACTCAAAAATTTTGGCAAAGGAAGACAGTATAGATATTGGTCTATAATTTTTTATCATTTCTGGTTTATCTGATTTTAAAATTGGGACTATTTTGGCGGATTTCCAAAGGGCCGGGAATATACCAGTTGATAATGACTTGTTAAAAATTAATAATAGCGGCTGAACTAGTACTGTTGCACATGATCTTATAAAGATAGGTGGAATTTCATCGGGACCGGAGCCCTTATTTATATTTAATGACTTAAGTTTTCTTAGTAACGAATCACTGTCAATGGTGATTGAATTCAAATAAGAAGTTAAATTCAAGTTTTGTTCTAATGTTGACAAGTATTGCGAGTTAAATTCATTATTATGCATGTCGTCCGAACAATACTGTGTGCAAAAGTATGAAGCAAACATATTGCTGATATCAACAATGTTTGAGGATACTATATGACCATCAGTGAAGGTTTCAGGGTAAGAACTGGTACCACCACGTTTTGCTTTAACTAAGTTCCAAAAAAGTTTGGGATTTTTTGTAATATTTTCTTCTAGAGTATTTGAGTACTTTTTATAACAATTTTTGGCTAATTTTTCACATCTTGAACTTAATATCTTTAGTTCAATTGCATCCAAAGGATTATTATAGTGCTTGTAACGCTGCCTAAGTTTGTTTTTTTCCTTTAGTGCATGTATAAGAGATTTATCAAACCAGAGAGGATATTTACTTTTGCCTGGTCTTCGAAGAGGCACATATTTAATGATGACTTCTCTTAGAGTTGTGTAAAATGTCTCAAGCATCTCATCGACATTTTTGTTTGTAAATAGTAAGTCCCAGTTACAGTCTGTCAGGTTTTTAATGATTTGTTCATAGTCAGCCCTGTAGAAGTTTGGTCGGAGACTATTGACAAGGTAAGGCAAAGTAATGGGAGGATTCATGTTAATCGTGAAATTTAAAGGTGGGTGAAGCATGTCTATTACACTTAATGATGTTAAACTCTCAGTAACCTCACATCGCTGTAATGTTGTCAGAACCAGATCAAGTATTCTACCTGAGATGTTTTTGACATGATTTAATTGGCATAGCCTGTTTACAAAAACAAAGTCTATCAAAGTATCACAAATATTTGGGTATGAGTATGTCTGTGTAGAGTCATTAATGAAACCCCAGTCGATGATGCCCATATTAAAATCTCCTACTATACAAATGTCTGAGTCGGTTTGTTCTATGATTGTATTACACTTATTCAGAAAATTATCTAGTTGAATTGGTCTCACGGGAGGAGGTAAGTATACCGCACATAAAGCGATTTGACAACCTTTGTTTGGGTTAATTATTACCCATAAGTCTTCTGCGGATGTTTCCCAATCTGTAACCCGCTTGGATTCTATGTTATTGTTGACGGCAATTAACACACCTCCTCCCTCCTTAACAAATCCCCTATCTCGCCTATAAACGACATATCTATTGTCAAAAAGTTCACTACTTAATATAGAATCATTAAGCCATGTTTCACTTAAAACTACAATGTCATAGTTATTACTTGCAACATTACAGTAGAATGTTCGTTATCTATCATTAGAGATGCTCGTTATCTATCATCAATAGATTTAAAATCAAGCTTTTGGCAAATTTCATTAGATCCAGATTCCCGCGAAAAAACCGCATTTACAATCCCAAATAGAGGCCTTTTCCAATATGTAAGAATGTGTTTCGGATTAACAAACGGTCCTGCCACACAGCAGAGACTTATAGACAAACTATTCGGAGTAGAACTTGATGGAAAAGTTTTTGCATATTTAGATGACATTATTATAGTTTCATCAATATTTAATGAACATATTACCTTACTTTTAAAAGTTCTAGAACGATTAAAATATGCAGGCTTAACTATAAATTTAGAAAAATGTAATTTTTTTAGAAAAGAATTGAAATATCTAGGATATTTAGTTAATGAAAATGGTTTAAATACTGATCCCGCTAAAATTAAAGCTATAGTAGAATTTCCAACCCCAAAGAACAGAAAAGAAGTGAAAATGTTCCTTGGAACGGCTTCTTACTATAGACGTTTCATAAAAAACTTCAGTACAATAGCGGCACCGCTAAACAAATTAACTAGTACTCGGAAAGATGCTCCAAAATTTTCATGGACATAAGAAGCAGAAAAATCATTTAGTGACTTAAAGTCGGCTTTAATCTCAGCTCCGGTATTAATTTGTCCATACTTTGAGAAGCCTTTTTCAATTCATTGTGACGCTTCAGGTTATGGGATCGCTGGCACTTTGACACAATTAGATGAGGATGGAAAGGAACATCCAGTGGCCTATGCCAGTAGATCACTCAATAAAGCAGAAAGAAATTTTTCAACAACGGAAAGAGAAATTCTCGCAGTATTATTCGCTTTAGAAAACTTTAGACCATATGTAGAAGGTTCTAAAACCTTCGACGTAATCACTGATCATTCAAGTTTGAAATGGTTTCTTAGTTTAAATAATCCAACAGGACGCTTAGCTCGTTGGGGTATTAGATTGTCAAATTTTAATTTTCAAGTAATTCACCGAAAAGGCAAAGAAAATATAGTCCCGGATGCACTCAGTAGAGCTGTACCAATATGCGAAATTCAAACGCAAATTGATGATAAATGGTATAACGATTTGTTAGATAAATGTAAACGTTTACCAACATCTTGTCCTAATTATCAAATTAAAAATAACGAATTATATAGATACTCAAAAAATAAATTTTCAAATATTCCTGACTTTAACTGGAAGAAGGTAATACCAAAAGGCGATCGTTCTATAATAATAGAACATCATCACGCTGGTTTATCTCCTCATTTTGGTAGTCTTAAAACATATCGTAGTCTAGCATTACGTTATTACTGGCCAGGTATTTACAAGGACGTAGTTTCGTGGATAAAAAACTGTGATACCTGTTCAGCATATAAACATTCACAAAAAGCAACACCAGGTTTGCTCGGCAAACCTAAAGTTTGTAATAAACCTTTTGAGACAATAAGTATATATTTAATCGGACCATTACCAAGGTCACGAGCCGGTTACATGTATTTGTTAGAAGTAGTTTGTTGTTTTTCAAAGTATTGTATTATTTTCCCTCTACGAAGAGCGATTGGTCGTAATATAGCTCAATCTCTTGAACTAGGTGTATTTCTTGTACACGGTATACCGAAAACTGTCATTGCCGACAACGGAAGTCAGTTTACGGGTAAAGAAGTACAGAGCCTATTTAATACATATCAAATACCAAATATCCACATGACTCCCCGTTATACACCACAAGTTAATACTGTAGAAAGATATAACAAAACTATAATTACTGCTATTTCTATCCTAGTAAAAGAAGACCATAGGTCTTGGGATATTTCAATTCCAAAAATTCAATTTGCAATGAATACAGCGGTAAATGAAGCTACTCGCTTCACCCCTTTTTATCTTGTACATGGCAGAGAACCAATTATTTGTGGCTCAGATTATAATTGTACAAATAATTCTAATGAACCAATTGATTTAGCTTGTGCATCACGAGGCGCATACGCTGAAAATTTAGGTATTTTAGAAGATACATTTATGAAGGTTCGTCAAACTTTATTAAAAGCTCATGAAAAAAGTGCCAAATATTATAATAAAAATCGTCGACAGGTAGAATTTGACATTGGAGATATAGTATGGCGTAAAACATTCCCACTATCAGATGCTGGAAAGTATTTTACTGCCAAATTCGCTCCTAAATTTTTAAAATGCAAAATAATTGGAAAAAAGTCTAATTTAGTCTATACACTCCAAGATTTTCACACAAAAAAAACCTTAGGAGAATTTCACATTAAAGATCTAAGAATATAGACAAAAATCTAGTAAAATTTTCAATTAAATTTAACATAAAGAAACAAGATAAACTATTAAAATATAAATAATAAACAATTTTAAATCGAAAACAAATTTTATTTATAAAAACATATATTTCATCAAATTTAGTACATTGGTTTCAAAACAATTTAGCAAATATGCATAAATTATACAAAGTAATATATTAAAAACATCCTATACTTAAATTGAAATGTATTTCTCATAACCAAAATCAAATATAAACTAAAGAAAAATCATGTATAATCAAAATCCTTAATTTCTTACTTTGTAATTGCATAATAATCAATTAGTAGATTTCAGGATCTATATTGTAACCACTGAAATACTTATTATTTAATACAACTAAAACTTAAAAATACTAGTACTGTTGTATTTTAAATTCTTGAGAACCGATAACGCCATCTAGCGTTAACAGGCACGTTTAAAAAGCAATCAATAAAATATTAGAACCAAAATATATACAAGAACATAATAAACTTAATAAAAAGAATAAAATATTAGTTAACACAAAAAAAAATTTACGTGTAATCCTCATTAATAAAATATTTTACATTGTTACTAAACAATAGTAGAGGCGCTACTTGCCTCTAGTGGCAAAAAGAGTTAAACCAATGAGATTATTCATTTTTAATACTTTGTTTTGTAAAAACAAACAAAATATATGTATACTTTATATAATATAAAAAAAAAATTTTTTTGGTTATAAACTACTTAAAATAATTAGTAAAAATTAATATTTTATTTAATTATCATAGAGTTGTCAAAATGGCAAAACTTTTGCAAGAATTGAAAAATATACAATTTCAAAAATTGATTTTAACCCTTTAGTAAAAATCACTGGTTCGTTCGAACACAGTAATTTTTGTTTTGTTTATTTTGCTTAAAAATAGGGTTGTCACTTTGAAATATTTTTGAATTTTTTTTTATTTTTTTTCTCGTCTATATTTAATATCTCTTATTTATATAGAGAACTTATATTGGATACTTCGTCTTTATTGATCACTGGACAATCAGCTTAGTCTAATTTTTATTTACTCTACTATGCTCAACAATTGAGTGAAGTGTTTATTCCTTGTTAACATCTATTCTGTTAATAAGTTGTTTATAATTATCTATTGTTTTGGGTAGACAGTTTTACTGTCGCCTGACCAACCTATAGTTATACATAAATAGGTTGAAGTCATTGGAGTAGACAGCTGTTGTTACATTTAATTACTTTGATCAAATAAAGCGAGGTTCAACCAGCTAATCGAGGTATTGTTTTGAGTCGTATAAGATTAGTTATTACTTATCGATTCTTAGATGATGAAAGGAAGTCTTGGAGGTATAATTTGCTACTAAGTCGAATTTTTGAAAGGAATATGAATGAATAGTAAAAGGATAATTTGAATGATGACGTATGCTTCTGGAAACATACCCTCTTTCTTCAATATTAAGGCCCCACATCTTAGCCGACTGATTGAATCTTATCCACATTAACATATAACAATTTTTTTTTCTATTTATTTGTTATAGGTAGTAGGTACTGTTATATTTTATTCTGACTATACTTAAAATGGGCGAAGAAATATTTTTCTTCAAAGGTTTGCTGATACGTTGCGTTACCTTCTTTGGTAAGGCTGGGGTCCAGCCAAAGTTTTCCTACGTAAAACTTTACCAAAGGTGGGGTGCTATTGTAACGCATAAATTACATAAACATAAACATTTTACAATTCAAACTCCCGCGCATTATGTAAAGGTTTAAATTATTTAAAATTACTTGATCAAAACATCACGTTACCAAACAATATACTTTGCACCACTCTAAACCGGTTGGCATTATAAGTTTGCCAATACAATAAAAATTACGATATTTAATTAATTTATATTACTCACTAAAAATATTCAAAACTACAATAACGTTCTTTAGAGAATTATAAATTTACCATTTAAAAAACATTAAAGTAAATAATATTATTCGACTGTATACAATTAATCAAGCATCAACTCTTCATAGAAAATCTACCACTAAATAAATTATAAAATCTAATTAATTCCTAATTTTACCAATCCAAAACATAACCATTAAAACGAGAATAAAAACTCGAATAATTAAAGTAATTTCATACGCGTTGAAAGTATTTACCGCAAATAGATTCTCGGAATAATTCAAGAGTTGTGGTTGGCACACTTGATAAAGGAATTCAATACATAAAAAACAGTTGGTTTTTTCTGTGAGACCGTCGCGTTAATATTTAATACGAGACGCGTTAAAAATCGTTTTTGTTTTGTACTACAATTTAAATTAAATATACATTTTCAAAATTTATTTTCACAAAGGGTAATAATATAATGTTCTTGTACTGGCAACTTCTCCATAACAAGTATTAAACAAAAAAAAGTGACAGCTCTCTCTAACTTCAAGACAGCCGGGCCCGGCACGCAACTTCCATTCAACAATTGGGTGAGTTTTTACCAGTTTTTATACAACGAAACATAATTTTGGCCTTACGAGTCGGATTAACATTACTTTCTTTCCATATTTTGCATAAAACTTATAATTTTTCTTCGTACATACGTACTTTCTATAATTTAGTTTCAAGCCGCGTACGCCATCTTTGTAAATCACAATGCCGCTCGCCAGTGAAGCCAATCAACAAATCGATATTTCTTGTGAACAAGATATTTTCGAACGCGAAATAATTCTTGATGATTTAAAACGTACATTACAGTTTGCGACAACAGACGAACAAAAGTTTCGATCGCGAACAAAAGAACTTACAACACAACAAAGAAAATTTAGTAAACTACAAACTAAAATCGAAAAATCTCTTATCAAATCGAAATTATTCAACAAGGAGGAACAAATCAAAATACGCAATGACTTTGATGATTCATATTATGCCATTCTCACGCATTTAAGTAAGTTAAAACTGGATGACGAGCATTGTAGGCGTATGAGCAGATCAATTGGTTTGTCAGACTCTTTTCATGGAAATTCTAGCAGTCCGAAACTGCCAAAACTTCCATTGCCTAGTTTTTCCGGTAACAGTACTGATTGGAACTCGTTTTACGATTTATATCTTTCATTAATACACAACAATAATGCCTACACGGATGCCGAAAAATTTCGATATTTACTGCTTACATTAAAAAATGAGCCCTATGATTTAATCAAAGCGATCCCCATAACAGATGCAAATTATAATATAGCATTGCATATTTTAGTTTCTCGCTATGAGAATAAAAGGGTCATCGCGACCACACATCTTCACAAAATTCTCGATATCGAACCTTGTTCAGATAAATCTACTATTAGTTTACGTAATTTATTAAATATATATCACGAAAATATCAGACCTCTTCAAGTGATGCGTTTCCCGACCAACGAATGGAGTTTTATTTTACTAACTATTTTATTACGTAAAATTCCTTTGTCCATACGGAAACGCTATGAATTGTCATTACAATCGCCATCAGATATTCCCGATATCGATACGTTAATTAACTTTTTAGAACGTGAATTGTCAGCTAATGAAATTTCAAGTTCAAATTGCAATATTAGTCACCGATTCTTTTCGAAGGAAGGTAGCAATACGAAAAATGTGTCTCTCCAGCGCGGGCCTTGGCCGCGGGGCGATCGTAGTCACACATTTGCTACAAACATTGGGCCAACAGTAAAATCGACACATAATTTTGAACCTAAATCTCAGCGCGTCAAGTCTTATAATTGCTTGTATTGTGGTGCATTACATACTTTGACAAAATGTTTAATGTTTTTAAATCTCTCACCACAAGAACGATATTCTTTTGTAAGTGGAAAAAATATTTGTTTGAATTGTTTACATGTCGGACACGAATTAAGTAATTGTAACTCGACTTTCACGTGCCGATCTTGTAATAAGCGTCATCATACACTTATTCATTTCGAAAATAGTTCTTCTTGTCTAGGCGTTTCTGAATCACAAGTTTACAATAGTGATGCCCCGTGCCAACTTACAAGCGACGAGTCGACCTCTTCGATTGATCCCCAACTTGTTATGACGTCCGTCAACAGTGTGCCGCGTGATTGTAGTGTACGATCCAATGCTCCGCCGGTATGCGCTACTACGGTATTATTATCTACGGCTCTCGTCGATGTAATCGTTGATTGTGAAAGGCGCGCGAGCGTGCGGTGTCTTATCGATACGGGCAGCCAGGCTTCCTTTATAAGCGAAGCGTGCGCTGAGCGTTTGCGTTTAGCCAGAAAATATATAAAAATGCCACCCGTTTATGGTATTAGCGGAAACAAACCGGTGCATCCAAAGGGTCTGGTTTCGTGCTTTATTTCTTCTACAAATAAAAATAAATCACTTATTCAAATAGATGCATTAATTTTACCAAAACTTATTACAAGTCAAATGCCTTCATGTCAATTGCCGTACACGGGTTGGGCTCATATTAAAAATTTGACATTGGCGGATCCTGATTTTTACACACCCCAGCCAGTTGAAATGCTTTTGGGTGCCGACGTACTTCCACAAATACTGTTGAATAACACGATTACAGGCTTACCCGGTACACCAATTGCAATTAATAGCATTTTTGGTTATTTATTATGAGGTAAAATAAGCTTAAATTCGTCTTCAAATATCTCTGCCCCAGTTCAAGTGTGTCTTAGCTCTGTCAACGACGACTTTGACCTCCAACGCTTCTGGGAATTAGAATCTATTTCAGAACAAAGGTCTCTCACTTCCGAAGAACTGTTGTGCGAAAACATATTCGTTAACACGCATACGCGTACGGAGACCGGCCAATACGTGGTCGCTTTGCCTTTCAAACCTAATGCTTCACCCCTTGGTGAATCAAGGGATATCGCTCTTGCGAGATTTCGTAAATTAGAGAATAAATTAGAACGTGATTCGAAGCTTAAACAAGATTATCACGCGTGCCTCCAAGAGTACTTAGACCTCGGTCATATGGAGCCTGTTATCGACTTTCCTTCCGCTTCTAGTTCATACTACATACCACATCATTGTGTCGTTAAAGAGTCTAGTAAAACCACGAAAACACGAGTGGTCTTCGATGCAGGCTGCAAAACCACCAATCAGAATTCTCTTAATGATGTTTTATTAATAGGACAAAAGCTATATTTAGATATCGTAGATGTTTTATTAAAATTTCGTATACATTCTATTGCCTTTACGGCTGACATAAAACAAATGTACAGAAATATTAAAGTGCGAGAATCCGATATGGACTTCCAACGTATTGTATGGCGTACTTCTCCCGATGAACCAGTACGGGATTATCGTTTGCGCTTCGTCACATTCGGTGTTAGTTCATCTCCATATCTCGCACTTCGTACTATACAGCAACTTGCTATAGATGAAGCAGTCCACTTTTCTCGCGCCGCACACGTATTGAAAAATGACGTATTTGTTGATGACATAATTTCAGGTGATAAGACTGTAGACTCTGCATTGTTTCTTCAACAAGAGTTAATTGCAATATGTCAAGCCGCGGGTTTTGTTCTGCATAAGTGGCATAGCAATTCTTCAGCCATTCTCGCTGCCGTACAGCCCACACATTCTCACGGTGAGCGGCACAGCAATGTGCCTTTTGCCGAGTTTGAAAATGACATGAACATAAAAGTACTTGGATTGCAATGGAACCCTCAAGCAGATTCTTTTAGCTTTAGTGTCAAAATATCGTCAGTTCACTGTACCAAGCGCTCTATTCTGTCACAAATCGCTCGCATCTATGATCCTCTGGGACTTTTATCACCTGTTACGCTTTTTGCCAAGCACTTAATTCAACTTTTGTGGATAGCATCCGTAGATTGGGATGACGAACCGCCACAGGACATAGTAAATGCCTGGTTTAGTTTCGTTCACGAGCTTCCGCTCTTATCTACAGTTACGTTTCCCCGTCACGTTTTCCCCCTTAATTGTGTTGTCCAATTACATGGGTTTTCTGATGCCTCAGAAAAGGCGTATGCCGCGTGTGTATATCTACGACTTCAAGGAATAGATAAATCAGTGACAACATCATTGTTGTTAGCTAAGACCCGCGTCGCTCCAACTAAACGTGTATCGATTCCACGCCTGGAACTGATGGCAGCCGTTTTGTTGTCAAAATTAATCAGAACAATTTTAAATAATTACAATAAATTTATAAAGTCCGATCAAATATACGCGTGGTCAGATTCATCTGTAGTGTTGGCATGGTTACGTGCTTCCCCACATGAATGGAAAACTTTTGTTTCCAACCGTATTACCG
This sequence comes from Dendrolimus punctatus, assembly GCA_012273795.1. Lineage (NCBI taxonomy): Eukaryota > Metazoa > Arthropoda > Insecta > Lepidoptera > Lasiocampidae > Dendrolimus > Dendrolimus punctatus. The sequence continues at coordinate 112,560 of JAABVI010000056.1, read as the reverse complement.
AAATCGTAAACAATGTACCATCATGTCGTTGGCGTCACGTGCCATCCGGCAGCAACCCTGCAGACCCCGCCTTACGTGGTATGCTACCTGCGGTATTTCTACAGAACGATATTTGGTTTAACGGTCCAGAGTTTTTGAAAAGAGAGGAAACTTCGTGGCCCTCTCTTTCTGACATGTTTTATACCGAAGAAGAAAAGAGATGCCCTGCGATCTGTGCTAATCCAACGACATCTGTTCAGGGAGCTTTTAATAATGTAGAAGTTATTTCATATTTTTCTTCCTTAGGTAAATTAGTCCGAGTTACCGCCCTTATATTTCGCTTTTATAAAAAATGTAAAAAAATACAATATAATAAATGTTCTTTTCCACCTAATATAACTGTGCCCGAATTTAATTGCATATTAAAACAATTGATAAAACTTGTTCAACATTCTGTATTCGAGGAAGATATTGTGAGTATTTCAAAAAACCCTTTTCTCGATGCAGATAATATTTTACGCGTTGGTGGTAGGATACATAAATCGCTTTTATCGTATGATGCAAAACATCGGATGATTTTACCTAAAAAACACCCTTTAACTTTGTTAATCATCGATGATGCCCATATATCATAACTACATTCCGGAGCTCAAAGTACCCAGTATATGCTTTTGCAAAAATATTGGATTTTGTCTGCTCGAGACGTCATTCGACAGCGAATTTACCGTTGCATCCGTTGTTTCCGAACGCGTCCCGTACGTCCCCAACCGAGCATGGCTCCACTACCTGCCGCTCGACTGCGACCTGAACGTCCTTTTCTAAAAACTTCTGTAGATTTTGGGGGTCCGTTTTATGTGCGTGCTAATAAGGTGCGAAACGCAAAAATTGTTAAATGTTACGTTTCGGTTTTTGTCTGTATGTGCACCAAGGCTATTCACCTTGAAATAGTTTCAGAACTATCTACGGAAGGTTTTCTAGCGGCTTTGCGACGTTTCACGTCGCGCCGAGGATTATGTACAGATATTTATTCCGATTGCGGTAAAAATTTCATCGGCTGTGATAGATATCTTAGAGAGCTCTTTCTTTTCCTAAAAAATGATTCTGTACAAAATACCCTTCATAAAAGAACGTTGCAGCAGGGTATAACATGGCACTTCCAACCTCCTTATGCAAGTCATTTTGGGGGGCTATTTGAAGCAGGAGTTAAGAGTTTTAAACATCATCTACAGCGCGTGATAGGCACTCGCACCTTAACTTACGATGAAATGCATACATTACTATGTCAAATCGAAGCGGTCTTAAACTCCCGTCCGCTATGTGTACTCAGCTCGGATGCTAAGGATACCTTGCCCCTAACTCCATCACATTTTTTGATTGGGGAACGACTAACTGCGATCCCGGACGTATCCCTTATCGGCGAAAATACCAGTAGGCTTGTAAGATGGCGATTGATACAACAATCGCTCCAACATTTTTGGCACAAATGGAGTCGAGAGTATCTACATGAAATTCAGCAACGGGGAAAATGGTTCAGCGATCGGGGACCTCCGGTGCGTGAAGGCATGATTGTGGTTATGTGTGATGACAATCTTCCCCCCCTGCACTGGAGACTCGCACGTATACACGCTCTTCATCCAGGTACCGATGGCATTATTCGCGTTGTAACTCTTCAGAGCGGTAATGCGTTTTTCAAGAGACCAGTAATTAAAATTTGTCCTCTTCCCGTTGAATAAGTAACTAATAAAATAACTCCCTTAGCTTAATTTCTAATTAGTTATAAATTTATTTCTTATTACAGTTATCGCATATTGTGTCTTATATATTTTATCAAATTTAATTTTCTCTTAACTGTATTTTTCTTTCTTTAAAAGATACTACGTACTTTTAAGGTGAGCGGCATGTTTTGTACTACAATTTAAATTAAATATACATTTTCAAAATTTATTTTCACAAAGGGTAATAATATAATGTTCTTGTACTGGCAACTTCTCCATAACAAGTATTAAACAAAAAAAAGTGACAGCTCTCTCTAACTTCAAGACAGCCGGGCCCGGCACGCAACTTCCATTCAACAATTGGGTGAGTTTTTGCCAGTTTTTATACAACGAAACAGTTTTCTTTCGTTGCGATCTGTCGGCCAGTACAGTACTTTAATATCAAGTTATAATTAATACAATCTAAAACACCTATTCCAAAAAAATAAGTACCGCCGTGTGAAAATATTCCAAGGGGGAGGAGCCCGTAATAATTCCGTTTTCTTTATATAAAAAACCTCGGCGTATCGAAAAGGCGTTCGGGGTTTTTTTGTTTTACTTCTATTTGTGCTGGTATATGATTTCCACCATACCTTGAGTTTATATTGGCGGAGCTAGCGGCCCTACAACGAGTTCAAACGTCGTAGTTCACGTATAATAATTATCATCATAAATCATAGAGGAAACCGCAAGTATACTTTAAGGAGATTCGCTATTTTCTCCGATCCAAATAGCGTGGCGTCCAATTAAAACTAAATTACCTTCACTGTGATTATGTCCAAATAGTAAACGACTTCATAGCAAACCTACGCCCTACCAACCATGTCTCATGAAACTGGGTTTATTTATTTAACTAGTATAACCGAATTATAAATACTTAAGCGTGGTATGTGTAAGTCACTAATATAAACTTAAGCTTTGGGTTGAACATTTGTTGTTTTATTTGTGCCACATCTTCTCTTCAATTACATCTCTTAAAAATAAACAATAAAAAAAAACATTTTAATTTTCTGATCCAATGATGACGTCATCGATGAACGGGAATGCAAAATCTGGGAAATTCGAAAAGTCCGAATGGTGTTGTGATGGCAGTCTTTTGTATGTCAGCTTCTTGGACTGGTAGTTGATTGTAGGCTCTGTTTAGGTCGAGTGTGCTGAAGATTTTCTTCCCGTGTAATAAGTACGTGAAATCTTTAAGTCGTGGTACGGGGTATCGGTCGTCTATAGTAACTGTGTTGAGACGTCTGTAGTCGCCGCATACACGTAAATCCCCATTTTTCTTAGGTACCACGTGTAGTGGGCTTGACCATGGACTCTTGCTGGAACGACATAGGCCTTGCTGCATCATATTATCTTCAAATTCTTTGTAACGTTGCACTTGCATCATTAAAAAGAAAAACCAGATATAGCCAATGACAATCAATGTCAATGTCAAGAGAGTGACAAATAAAAAAAACTGTGACGGCGGTTAATTTTAAAACTCGCTCAAACTTCAAATATAGCAACTGCTAAAAATCTATTATAAATATTACTCCGCACTATTAAAAACTTCTTTTAAAGTTAATTAAATAACTACGTGTTCCCGCTGGGGTGAGTTCTTATTCATATAGCTAAAATGTAACTGTTCTGCTACTTAAAACTAAATATAATTGAGCTGATTAGTTTTCTAACGGAGGACACTGTGTCAAACCCTAATGCCTATTATTCACCATCTAATTCCAGGACCGAAGTTACCCTTACATATCTAGGAAACCCTAAAAACCGAGTCAACACATACCGACGTGGACAATTACCAGTCGAGCTAAAACAAGAGCGGTGGAACATCGGAACTTGAAGCTCAATCAGGGCTTCGACAGGCCAGTGTACCTTTTGTGTAGGGAAGTCCACCGGCTGTTACGGAACCGATTGAATGATAGTTGTCTTCTAGTGTGCATTGACCCACCTAAACTTATTCTGTGGATAAGGGGGAACACCTGACGATTTCCCTTACGTCACAGTGGCGCCCAATCCAAAATAATCTGGTTCCAATAGCACTCGGTGGATTTTTTTTATGCGAATAAACAGCTCACTAAGTAAAGTTATATCTATCTGTATACGATAAGGTGACATCAGTGAACCGGTATGTAACATTTACTTACTGTTACTGCATTATATAGGCTTGCTTGCTTGTAAAAATATCACTAATCCTTGTAACTTTTGTATGTAAACTACACAACGTTTTAAATTTACACATTATTTGTTTTGTTCATCACAACTAAATGATTTACATAACAGTTCACAAATCAATACATATTTCATTATTTTCATAGACAAATTTAAATAACACAATACTTTATACTATTATCACTCTCACCAAATCGCGTTAAGAATATAAACATCTGTACAGCAGAACAGGGCTATTCACACTAGTAGGTTGTTGTTTATGTATAAAGTATAAAAATTGCTCTTCCTATATTTCCATTTGGATGTGGCATTTGTAAAGTTAGTTCTTGGCTACTGTGTTGCAATTAATTGCTTGCTTCAATTGTTAAAATGGGATCTCACTCCATCAAATACTTTATGTTAAATAAAAATGAGTTGACATACGAGGTACTCATTAGAGGTGAAGAACCAGCTACTACTGTTTTAGGGTTGCGAAAACAAATAAATAAGCTTTCTCCACTGATACCTAATGACGATATACTTGAGTCAGGTGTCGATATCTCATCAGATTATGACGGCGCAATTATATCTCTAAATGAACTTACTATGCGAGTCAACAGTTTAAACGAAAAAATTGATTTCAACTTATTTCAACGTAGTAATGCTTTACACAATCACCTATATCACCGTTTGAAGAGAATGGATTTTTCTGATAGTACCTATAGTACTAAATTAAGAACATTAAATAAAGAATTTGATTCACTTTCTAAAAAACTAACATTATTACAAAAATCCTACCCTGCGCAATATGCCGCATCCGAACAGACTACGGGCAACGTTGCACAGTCCGCTTCGGTACTCGATGTACCATCCACCTTGTTGGTGCAGTGCGATCACGCACAAGTCAACGATATAAAAATTAAATATGACGGTACTAGTTGCGTTCACGCATTCGTACAAGGAATGAATGAGTATAAGACAGTTCGTAACTTATCTTCATATAAATTATTAATGTATGCCTCGGAAATATTTACGGGTAATGCACTCCACTGGTATCGTAGCGTTTGTGATTCAATTAACGATTGGAATGACTTAATAAAGCTTCTAATTCAGGACTTTAGTCCATTCGATTATGATTATAAATTAATGTCGGAAATACGTAATAGAACGCAGGGTGACCAAGAAAATATTATAATTTATTTAGCAATAATGTCAGGACTTTTTTCGAGGCTAACCAAACCTATTCCTGAACAAGATAAATTAGAAATTTTGTTACATAATATACGCCCCTGCTATTCCGGAGTTTTGGCTTCTTGCGTTGCTGGAATTGATTCCATAGCGACATTGCGTACTCTTTGCTTGAACTACGAGAATATAAATAGCCTTTCGTCTCAATTTCGGGAACCTCCTAAGGCGTCTAGTTCTACTATAGCGCCCGATTTAGCATATGTTAGGTCAGAAACAAAGCATAATTTTTACAGACACACATACCAATCTAATTATAACAAACATGTTTATAACTATTCTAATAAACAAAATTATTCTAATTCTACACGTGTGCCTGGCAATATATCTGCCGTTGCCTCAGGGTACAATGAATCCGCTAAGAACATATTCTGCCCTCGATGCCGTAGCACTAGTCATTCCTTACGTCAATGTAAACAGGATCGTTACCCTATTTGCTTTAAATGCGGTCTTAAGGAGTATACCTATCCAAACTGCCCTAAGTGCCATTCTGAGGTTCAAAGAAACTAATTGATGAAGATTGTTGCAATAAAAAGAAATCTTTGAAATACTTTGATAAGCAAGAGTGGCAAGACTGGTTACGCACTATTAATGTTTACTCCTCGTGTTACTCAATTGCAACAATCTTTGATAAAAAACCTCAGGGGGACATCAGACCATATGTAACTATAAAAGTTGCTGATCAAGTTTTGTGTGGGTTATTGGACTCTGGTTCTTGTGTAACGATTATAGGAAATAATTCTCATTATAAACTTCTAGCTTCGACTGGCCTCACAATATCCAATGATGAACCTAAAATTTTTATTACTGCTGGTGGTCACAAATTAACCACATCAGGTTATATTAACCTACCAATTACTTTTGAAAGTCAATTTCATATCTTAAAGGCGTATATCATCCCTACAGTAACATCGGCAATGATACTGGGGGTCGACTTTTGGCAAAAATTTCAATTATTCCCTAAATTCTCTAATTCAATTACACTAGGTAAATATGATGAGCGCATCTATACTATACAGGATTCTACCCATATGTTACACTCCTATAATGAATTAACGGATACGGAGCAATCTACCGCGAAAAATATTATCGATCAGTTCAAATCTATCTCTACTGAAGTTGTCGGCCTAGGTCGTACACATTAAGTGGAACATCACATTGATACCGAAGGATCGCCCCCGATAAGACAACGATATTATAGAATGTCCCCAGAAAAGTTGCGTATCATATGTCAAGAGCTAGATGATATGATTGAATTGGGGGTTGTGGAATCTTGTGAGAGTCCATGGTCATCACCTGTGTTACTTACTCCAAAAAAAGATGGAAAACTACGATTTTGCTTAGATAGCCGTAAATTAAATTCTGTTACTCGTAAAGATGCTTATAAATTGCCGTACGTATCTGAGATTCTCGACAACCTTAAAGATGCCAAATACCTAAGTAGTATTGATTTATCAAAGGCTTTCTGGCAAACGCCTATTGCGGAAAAGGATCGCGATAAAACTGCGTTTTATGTACCTAGTCGTGGAACGTATAGATTTGCTACAATGCCCTTCGGACTAACTAATGCTCCAGCGACGCAGCAAAGATTAGTTGACCAACTATTTTACGGACCTGAATTTGAAAATTCTGTGTTCGTCTTCTTAGACGATATTATTCTAGTCTCATCTGATTTTCAAGGCCACATTGACTTACTTTTAAAAGTTTATAAAAAGCTGAAATCCGCTAATCTGACCATTAACCTTGAGAAGTCTGTTTTTTTCCGCAGCGAACTCAAATATCTTGGTTATGTAGTTAATTCTAAAGGCCTACACGTAGATCCAGGAAAAGTAGAAGCTATTCTTAACCTTCCTACTCCTACAAATAAAAAAGAAGTTAAGAGATTTTTAGGTACTGCTTCTTGGTATCGTAGATTCGTTCCTAATTTTAGTTCCATTGCTGGTCCCCTAAACAAATTAACATCCACAAGTAAAAAATCAAGTCCCTTCTCTTGGTCAAAAGAAGCTGATGATGCATTTAATAAGCTTAAGGAATGTCTAATATCTGCTCCCATTTTATCTTGTCCGGATTATGGCAAACCGTTTGAAGTACACACTGATGCGAGTGATTATGGCGTTGGCGCCTTACTTACTCAAACTACTGACGGTGTGGAACGACCCATTGCATATATGAGTAAGTCGCTATCTGCAGCAGAACGGAACTACAGTATAACAGAGAGAGAGGCTCTCGCTGTTCTTGTCGCCATAGAGCATTGGCGCTGTTACTTGGATAATGGCTTAAAGTTTACCGTTTTTACAGATCATTCGGCTTTGAAGTGGTTCCTGAATTTAAGCAACCCTAGTGGTCGTCTCGCACGATGGGGTGTGCGACTATCTGCTTACAATTTTGAAATAAAGCATCGCCGTGGTTCTGACAACATCATTCTTGATGCACTGTCTCGTGCTTGCCCTATTTCTGCCATCGATAGTACTTCTAATGTTATCCAGACAACTGATCCTTGGTATTTAAATATATATCATGGCTGCCAAAGTAATCCTACATCTTTTCCAAATTATATAATTAAAAACTGTAAACTATTTAGACTGATGAAAGGTAAATGCTCATTAAGGGAAGAATTCGACTGGAAAGAAGTAGTTCCTATTGAAAATAGACAGTCGGTTATAGAACAAAACCATTGTGAACCTATTGCTGGCCACCTAGGTATTTTCAAAACATATAGGCGCTTAGCACTCAACTATTATTGGCCAGGTATGCATTCTGATGTCGTTAAATTTATTTCCGCATGTGATGCCTGCCTTGCCCATAAACATCAGACTCATGCCTCGTTAGGTGAAATGGGACGACCTAAAATGTGCTCTAGACCATTTCAAATGATAAGCATTGATCTGGTTGGACCCCTACCTCCAACAAGAAAACAAAATTCTTTTATATTTGTCGTAACTTGTTGTTTTAGTAAATATTGCTTACTATTTCCTATTAGGCGATCTACTGCAGAGATAGTCACTAAATTACTAGAAGAAAATGTATTTTTGGTACATGGTATACCCTCCACAATAATCTTAGACAACAACAAAACAGTTTGTTAGTGTTGCGCTCAAAAACATGCTTTCGAAGTACAAAATACCTAACATCCATTACACCCCTAAATATTCACCTCACGTGAACACAGTGGAGCGCTACAATAAAACCATTATGTCGGCTATATCTACGTTTATCGATGATGATCATCGCACATGGGATCAATTGGTGTCTAAGATACAATTTGCGATAAATAGTTCAGTAAATGAGGTTACTGGATATACTCCTTCATTTCTTGTGTACGGTCGGGAGCTAATTACTTGCGGTTCGCACTATATCGATGCTGAGTGTGATGATATTATCTATCAACCTCGCGATGCATATGCTGAAAATTTGGGTGTACTTGCATCTATATTCAACAAGGTACAGGCCTCTCTTATACAGGCCCACTCTAGAAATTGTCAACACTACAATTTACGTCGCAGGCCTGCAGAATTTAATATTGGAGACGTAGTTTGGAAGAGAACTTTTTACCAAAGCGACAAGGAGAAGCGTTTTTGTAAAAAATTAGCACCAAAATTTATTAAATGCAAGGTTATCGGTAAAAAGTCCCCTCTAGTATACGAACTGTGCGATGAAGCTGGTACATCTATCGGATACTGGCATATAAAAGATTTTAAACTAGTAAACTATGCAAAATAATATAGACAACTTAAAAAGTAAGGAAGTTACTAGTAAGTTCAGACGGATTTTGTGAAGAGTCTCTGCAAAAATCCTTTTCTTTGCGCGGGGATACTGTAACGTTGCACTTGCATCATTAAAAAGAAAAACCAGATATAGCCAATGACAATCAATGTCAATGTCAAGAGAGTGACAAATAAAAAAAACTGTGACGGCGGTTAATTTTAAAACTCGCTCAAACTTCAAATATAGCAACTGCTAAAAATCTATTATAAATATTACTCCGCACTATTAAAAACTTCTTTTAAAGTTAATTAAATAACTACGTGTTCCCGCTGGGGTGAGTTCTTATTCATATAGCTAAAATGTAACTGTTCTGCTACTTAAAACTAAATATAATTGAGCTGATTAGTTTTCTAACGGAGGACACTGTGTCAAACCCTAATGCCTATTATTCACCATCTAATTCCAGGACCGAAGTTACCCTTACATATCTAGGAAACCCTAAAAACCGAGTCAACACATACCGACGTGGACAATTACCAGTCGAGCTAAAACAAGAGCGGTGGAACATCGGAACTTGAAGCTCAATCAGGGCTTCGACAGGCCAGTGTACCTTTTGTGTAGGGAAGTCCACCGGCTGTTACGGAACCGATTGAATGATAGTTGTCTTCTAGTGTGCATTGACCCACCTAAACTTATTCTGTGGATAAGGGGGAACACCTGACGATTTCCCTTACGTCACATCTTTTTTGACGGCCATGTAGCGGTGCGGTGCGAGTGGACGAGTGCGGCAGTGGAGTGGTGGGCCATTCGTTTCTATGTAGTGTTCAACATTGTGTTTTGGTGTTTCTTCGAAGCACGATGGGCGAGTAATGTCGGGGAAAGCGGCTAGTATGCGATGGTATTTTTGTTCCACGTCGATGCTGCGTATTGTGGGTTCCGTTGCGTTGACTATTGGTGCCTGTACTGAGAGGTTTGTCACCTTATCAATAAGGCATCGGCTTGCAACATCGACGAGTAGCTTGTGGTGCTTCAAAAAATCAGCTCCGATAATGGGCTTGCTCACTGCTGCGATGATAAATTTCCACTTGTAAGGCCGACGCAGTTTCAAATCCAGCTCCAATGTCTTGTCGCCATATGTTGGAATGACTGTGTTGTTGGCGGCATATAGTGAAAAGTTCGTAGGCTTGGCTTTGATGTTGCCGAACCGCGGTAGTACCGATACGTTTGCACCGGTATCGATGAGAAAAGATAGCCGTGATTTACGGTCATAGACGAATAGGCGGTGAGAAGTAATGTGGGCGTCGGATTCCGCCGCATCCAACGCTGGGCTTAGTTTTCCGCCGGTTTCTGGTAATTGCAGGGATGTGTGCATTTTCTGGCTGCATTTCCAAATCTACGATGATAATAGCAGATAGTTTGGCTGGGATGGTTCTGATTGTATCGCTCTCGGGAACGTGATCTTAATGAGTTACGATAGAAAGGTCTCGTTCGGTGTTGATTAGTCTTCAGCTCAGCTATTTCTTGGGTGAGGCAGTCGATTTTTGAGTGAAGCTCGCTGAATGCATTCGTAGGTGATTGTGGCTGTGGCGGTGACGTCGCTCTTGTAGTGACTGCGAAGATCGGGTTTGTTGGTGTGGAGTTTTCGACGACTTTGTCGGCCACCAAAGCAAGCTCACTAAGTTGAGACTGCTTGGCAATATTTTCACTGATGGCCAGTACTGCACGGGCTGCTGGTGGCAGATGACTGATCCACATTAGGCGGAGCGCTGTTTCAGACACTTTGTTGCCAGCTAGATGTTGCATACGCCTTAGTAATTGTGATGGCTTCAATTCTCCAAGTTCCACTTCAGAGATTAGTCGCTGTAGTTGCCTCTGTTCAGATTCTTCGTATACGTTGAGGAGTCTCTTCTTGATGGTGTCGTATTTGTTGTCAGCGGGTGGGTTTAGTAAAATGTCACTTATTTCGTCGATATCCTGTCGTTCCAGTTGTCCAACGACGAGTTCATACATCGCCTTGTCGCCTTTTTTCTGTGCCGAGACGATGGCTTCAAACTGGACAAACCATAGCCTTAATCTGTCGCGCCAGAGTGGTGGAATTCTTGGTGTCAAAGCGAGGCCGGATACTTCCTTCAGTTCATGGCTGGCTGCTGCTGCTTTACTGCAATCTTCCATATTGTCTGAGCTTGATCGGCTAAACAGACGAGCAGAGTTTTCTATCCTGCAGGAATTTTGTTTCGAGATGATCCTTTCTTCAGAAGGTGGTTTTCTTGCGGGGTCACCACTTTTGAGGTCTTCAGGTAGAAGTGAAACAATGTTGTGTGTTTGAATTGCAGTTTAGGAATGCATGATGTAGGCTGCTGAGTAGGTCATCAACTCCACCTGTAGGTTAGGGCGGAGCCGGTATGGGGTTTCGAGTTTAAACTCTTTACCCCGGTCCAAATTCGCGGGGGGCAACTACCCCCCGGTGACGGGGAACGGGAGCCGCCAGACACATAAGGGGTGTGTCGGCAGGCTCGCGTCGGCCAATCAGCGGCTTACGGTGGCCATCACGGGCTTCGCGTTGGCTCCGTCTGCGGCATGGTTGGCCAGTCTGCGGCATTCGATGGCCATCGCGGGCTTTGGGTGGCCATCTGCGGCGTCTGGTGGCCTATCTGCGGCATTGGAGATTTTTCGCGGCCTCTCACATCGCCCTAATCCCGGCGGATGAGGTCACGGGGGGTCGGTAGCCATCTTGGGGTCTCGTGATCAGGAGGTCGCGCGTGCAGGGGAGCAATCCCGTGGAGGTGGGTGTGGCTGCCGTTATCGGCGCGGTCGAAAAGCCGACGCGCCGACATCGCCACAAAGTCCTCGACACTGGGAATGCTCAAATCGCGGGCGATCACGTCGTTCCTTACGAACCGACCCGCGCCCGTGCACATCCGCAAGGCGATGTTCTGCTGTCGCTGCAGCAGCTTCTTTCTGGTAGCCGAACACAGCGCATACCACGCCGGAGCTGCATAGGTCAGCCTCGAGCAGAGATAGGTCTTGTAGACCCCGATCTTCGTCCTCAGAGGCAAGCTGGATGATAGGACAGGTCGGAGCAGGGCCTTAGCTGTGCGGGTCGTGTTGACCGCATGCTCGACCTGGGGGCCCATGCTCAACGACCTGTCAATGTGCACTCCGAGGTATTTGACCGAGGTCTGCCACCCGATCTCCTGTCCTCGAAGCTGTAGTTGCTCAGGCATGACGCGCCGGCGGGCGACTGGTAGCGCGGCGGTCTTACCCACATTGACCGCCATGCGCCACTTGTCCAGCCACGCCGGTAGTATGTCCATCATGCGCTGCATTCGGCGAGCTGCTATGTTTGGACTGCGAGAGGACGCGAAAAAGGCACTGTCATCTGCGTACAACGCCAGCGTGACGTCCCTCTCCCCAGGGGCCAGGGTGCCCTCGAGTGTGGGGACGTCGTCCGTGTACAGGCCGTACAACGCTGGCGAGAGACAGCTGCCTTGGGGAACACCAGCAGAAATTGTACGCTTCTGGGAAGTCGTCTGCTCGACCGAAACGTAAAAGTCCCGGCCATGGAGGAAAGACGCCACGAGCTTCACCATCGCGGGTGGGATGTCCGTGGTGATCAGTTTGTAGATGAGGCCTTCGTGCCAAACCCTGTCGAAGGCCTTCTCGACGTCGAGGAACACCGCGATGGTGCACCTGTCTTGGTTTAGCTTGTGGGCCAGGTGGTGTAGCACTCGCGTCAGCTGGAGTGTGGTGGAGTGGCTGCTGCGGAACCCAAACTGCTCCGCGCGGGGCTCAATGCGCGGAGCTAGTCGACGCATCAGCAGACGCTCGAACAGCTTCGCTAGGTGTGAGAGGAGAGTGATTGGCCGGTAACTTGCGGGCAGGCGCCGATCCTTGCCCGGTTTCGGGAGCATGACGACTTTTCCTGTCTTCCAGGCGTCGGGGAAGTGGTTGGTCCTGAGGATCCCATTGAAAAGGCGCGCGAGTGCCGCGCAGCCTCTCCTCGGGAGGTGCCTCAGGGCTTCCGTAGGTATCCCGTCGCAGCCCGGTGCCTTCCGTCTGGGGAGACAGAGCACCGCCTTGCGAACCTCGGCAGGGGAGATGAAGTCCTCCCCACCCAGAGGCTCGTGTGGGCGCGACAGGAACTCGGTGACCGTTTGCTCGACGCTCTGGTGGTGTTCCCTTATCTCCTCGGAGACGCCTGCTGGGATGGGGTGCGGTTTAAATTGCTCCTCCAGGTGCGCAGCGAATAGTTCCGCGCGCTCCCCGGGAGCAAAGCACCGCCTCCCCTGTGCGTCCAGCAGGGGGTATGTGGGGATGGACGTCTTTTGCAGAGCTCTGTTCAGTGCGTGTAAGTCCGTGGCGTGTACGGAGGCCCGGTCTAGTGCACTCTCCCAGGTCTCCCCTCGCCAGGTCTTTACTGCATCTGAAACCTGGGCTGTTAAGGCGTTCAGCCTAGACTTAAGCACCGGACATCTGGTTCTGGCCCACAAGCGCCTGAGTGCGCGCTTGCGGCTGATGTCCTGGCTGATCCGGGCCGGGAGCTCTGGACGTCTGCTCCGCGGTGTGACCATCGTAGTCGCTGATTCCCGGGCGGTCTCAATCCGCTCCATGATGAGCCTGGTGGCAGCCTCCACCTCTTCTGGAGCGGAGAGCCTGCCCAGGGGAATGTTCTCTAGTTGGATGGCGTATGCTGCCCAGTCAGTCCTCGCGCTCAGCGTCCTCCGCGGCACGGCAACAGCCGCGAGGGCGAGCGACACAAGGATTGGGAGGTGCTGCGAATCCAGGTCGTACAGCACCTCTATGTTGACCGGGCAGCTGATGTTTTGGTGGACTACGATGTCAAGTACGTCCGCACTGTGGCGAGGGTTTGACGGGATGTGGGTCGGCGAGTCCGGCCCGAGCACTGTGAGACCGCTGGCTTCGGCGAGCTCCAGCAGTCTGGTGCCGGCCGGGTTGATGACTCTGGACCCCCACACGTGGTGCTTGGCGTTAATATCAGCCGCCAGCACTGTGGGGGTGATCCCGTCAAAGATGTTGTTGAGGTCGGTGCGGACGAGTCGGGGGCTCGGCGGTCGGTAGCCGGCGAAGATCTTCACTTCCCTTCCGGCCGCCTTTACTAGCACCCCGATGGTGCGGAGCTCTTCAAAATCCGGTAATGGAACCTCGTCGTGCACGATGTCCCTCCTCACCAGGACGGCCGTACCCCTATACGGCTGGCCCCGGGGAGAGACCTCGTCACGCCTATACACGACGAAGTTCGGAATCCGGAAGTAGGTGTCTGGGCGGAGTTTGGTCTCGCCCAGGAGGATGATGTGTACATCCTGCGACTGGGCGAGGAGACGTAGTTGATGGCCTTTTTCTTTTACCCCTCCTGGATTCCAGTAGAGGAGACGTAACCGGCCCGTAGACGCACTATCCATTATGGATGTTTTCAATACGGGCCAGGTTACGCATCGCAGCTAGCTTGAGATCTCCCCCAGCTGCGATGGTAGAGATCAGATCCGTCAGGGCCCCACAGAATACCTCCATGCGGTCCAGTCGCTGAAGGATTATCTGTAGTGGGTCCCTGGCGCTGGTCTCCCCTACGGTGGTTGGTTGAGATGGTGCAGGAGGGGCGGGCCTTGCGCCTTGTCCTGCTCCGCGGTTCCCTTTGAGGTTTCGGCTGAATTTTTTCCAAGTTAGGCCCGACTTGCGGCCCCTGGCTGCCGCAGTGGGGACAGTCTTTTACGGTGGTAGTCGGACGTGAGGTTTGGGCCACTGTTACCCACTCTGGGGGGGAGGCCTTGCTGGTTGTTGTTTGGTCCGTTCCGCCTCCGTAATGGCAGGAACGGACTTTTTCCTGTGTTTGCGTCCCTCTATGTGGTTTACGCTTTTTTGGGGGGGCATTTCTGGGTGTGGGGTCATTTGCTGGGGGGGCCAGAGTGGTCCCCCCCACTCCTTGTGATGGTGGGGCCGTTTGGGGAACGGTTGCCCTAGATTGCCCTCTGGTTACCGGGGCAGGACTTGGCTCGGCCGGTAGGCGGGCTTGTGCCCGCCTCCTTTCTGCCCTCGTTGGGCGTGGGGGGCGAGTTCCGGCCGGTTTGTTTGGTTGCCGAGATCTTGGGGCTGGTGGCGGTGGGGGGAAGGCGGCTCTTTTCCGCCTTTGCTCTCTGAGGAGAGCTGGGCAGCGACGGTAACTTGCTGCATGGGCTTGGCCGCAATTAATGCAAGTCTCTTCCCCCCTGGGTTTCGGGCAGTCGGCAACCAGGTGCTCTCCAGCGCACCTGAGGCATCTTGCCGGCCGGTGGCAGTTCCTGGAGGAATGGCCAAACTTTTGGCACCTGTGGCATTGTGCCACAATGTGTTGGCCACGCCATGCCTCTATGACTACGCCCGGCATGTAGAGTAACTCGTTGATCGAGTAGAGCCGGGCGAGTTCCTCTTGATCGGTTCTCTTAAGTGAGGCGTACTCCTGGTATGTGGCGGACAGTTTCCACCTGAAAGTCTAGTTCTTGAAGGGCCGTCCTGATTTCCTCCGGATCGGTGTCCGGAGGTAGGCCCCTAATGGCCACTTTGGTGGGTTTCTCCGCCTCGGTACTGTAACAGTACCACTGTAGAGCCGGGTCCGCTTCGGTGGCCTCAACGAGGTATCTTTGGATTGCCCGGAATTCCTCCGGGCTCTGGGGAATGAATCGAACCCCTTGTTTAAAGGGGCGACCGTGTGGGGCGAAGCCCAGCTGGTCATGCAATTTCTTGAAGTGCGATGTCCAGTTGGGCATTTTATCGACTACGATCGGGGGGTAGTTCTTGGCCTTGGTGGCCATCTGGGTGGCTTGTATGGTCTGGGTGTCGCGGCCCGGTGTGGAGGTTGCCGTCGGCGCCAGCGAAGTCTGACTCGGCCCCGGCCGCGGACTCGTACGTGGCAACGGGGTCGGACTCGCACGCGGCAACGCCGCGGCCTCCGCAAAAGAGATAGTTGGATGAGAGAGGCTAGGCCTACCTTGATGTTCGGCCGCAGCGTCGTAGCGTCCGACGGCGGCGGTGATGCTGTACGCGGCGTCTGAGACGCCGTACGCGGCGTCGGCGGCGCCGTGCGCAGGGCTCGAGACGCCGTACGCGGCGTCTGTGACGCCGTACGCGGCGTTCGACGGGCGCCGGTTATCGGCGTCGGCAGATTCGGCGACGGCTATGTTCTTCAAACTTTCCAGCTCCATGTAGGACGTGGAGCGCGAGGGTGGTGTCGAAACAGCCGAAGCCTGACTGCTGCTGGAGGTCGAGCTGGCGGAGGAAGAGGATGCCATCTCTTCCCCGCCTCTTTCTTCCGGTCCGGTGGGTGTGGGGTTGAAGCCATGTCTTGGCGTTTGTGGGTGTTCGCCTCTTCCTCAGAGGACGAGTCCCTTCGGCTCTTCACCCCTACCTGGCGCGGGCCCCTTTCGCCCCCTGTCGGATATTCATATCCGCTAGGAGCGAGCGGTGCCCCGCCTGAGGTGGGGGGAGTGGTGGTTGAAGTGGTCGGTGTAGTGGTAGTCACCACAATAGTTCTACACGCCAGCCGCGGGTCGCGGCTAGACGGCGTGGGTTTTCTTGGGGGTTCCGCCATAGCACTACACTAGCACATAGTTAATGACGTACCTGACGCTGGAACCTCACAAACAAACACAAACACTGGGAACAAAAGTACAATACGAATAACTGAGTCCTGTCTCTAATAGTCCAGTTGCCCACCGGGACCCTTCTTCATGAAGGGGTGGTGGGCGAACAAACACACACTGGCCGTTGGCGGCGGCGGTCCGCACAGCCAACGGCAGTAACGCTCCGGGAACGCGAGAAGGGGTCCCCCGGGAGTCTCAACGCGAACGGAGTCCTCAACCGGGGAACGTTTCCGCGGACGGGAAGAGCGCGAGAGAGAGACACAAGTATACGTTTTCGCAAGGCGCGAAAGAGACGGATAGATGGACTAGGATGTAGGCTCGCTCCGCGCTTACTAAAGTACTACAAAAATGCAGACGCTTAGCAGCTAACGGAGCGAGCTATGTCCCCGCGGTAGGCGGGGCGTGGTCGCACGGGCTTTACGGGGGTGAGGTCAGCGGAGTGATTCTGTCCGCAACAATTTGTGAGCGGCCGCCGTGGTGATCGGACGTCTGCGGCTACAAACTCGCAAATCTTCAAACAAAGGCAAATATCCAAATCACTGATCTTTTTTTCTTAATCACGCTTAGACCACCTATCCTAATTGCTTATGTAATATTAGCCTTTTTGTTCATATTTTTAGAAGAATGTTTATTACTAATGTATCAAAATATGGTATTACTATCTCTTTAAAAGACAGAAATGTTACAAGTAATAAGATTTTTGGCAAGTGCAGAGAGTTCTTGACACAAACTAAATGACAGGCAACCTAAAAAGTGATTGCTATTGTTTTAATGATTGATGGAGGTGTTTTCAGTTTATTTTAGATGACATAATAGCGTATTCTATAGTCATAAAAAAAAAACGTCACGTGTGGTGTCCGTCGGTTCGGAGACAGTCTGTAAAGGCAGCAAACAGACAATACTGACACCTGTGCAACGTGATGTTGCTGTCCAATGTTAAAAATTCCATGGATAACTTGCCACACGACTATACTGAAAGAGCTTAATCTTGGAAATCATCAAAGGTTATCAACAGTATGCCAACAACGGATACTTAAGAACTTTGGCCACATAGCCTATAAGAACCCAGAGATGATGAATAGACTTAGGGTCACGAGGAAGATTGAAGGCAAAAGACCTCGTGATAGATCTCCAAATTGACCTGATCAGCTGAACATATCGATAACTTCAGCCCGCTATCATGCTCAAACCCATTCATATTTACGGCCAATAAAGTGCGATCCTTAGCAGTGAGGGGACTACATAGAAAATAGTACATTTGGTTGGGACTTCACGAATGGCATGGTATCGGGTCGCGACGCAATAACACCAGACGCGTGTATTATATATTTATAGTTTGTTTCCGGTTTTAATCAAGAAACTACAAAAATCATATCGTGTGTAATCTTACTAATGTTCCGTCAAAGTCACTGTCAAAGAATTGATACATTATTAATCGGCATTATTTAGTGGGCTGCCTCCACGTTACTGTCAAACGGCGGTAAACCGAACTAATTTGTACGTATGAATTGGAATTGCTCTGCTAGTATATAAATTTCTCATTTCGAAGTTTCCAAAAAGAATAACATTAAATAAATTTTAATTAAATTCCGTACTATGGACGACAAAGGAGATAATATTCTGCTAGAGGCTAATTATTACCAGTTACTGAATGTTTTAAAAACGGTAAATATTACGTCACATGACTGCATTCAACGATTGATCTTTAATTTTATCAATATTATATAACGAATAAACTAATCTTGTGAGATGAAATACTGATATACTAAATTTTTTGATCCTTGCATATTATACTTATATCATTATTGGACATTTGAGTGCATTTCTATTTTATAGGTTAAGTACGGTGCAGTGCATTATCATATAATAAAATGCATGTACACACATACAATGCATTTTATTATATGACATTGTTGAAAAGTCTAATCAAGTATTTTCTGAATAGGGACCCAACTTAGAAACCCGTAGCTATTATGGTAAAAATGGACCCCTTAATAAATTGCATGTTCATATGTATAAGTCGAAGTTATTCTCAAAATTTTCTAGTCTATCTAGATCAGCATTACTTAACCTTTAATATAGACATCATGTCCATTTTACTATAAAATTAATTTTGGATGGTTATAAAAAAATAACCACAAAAGCTCTTGCTTCACTCCCTCCTTAGCCTTCTAATCTGCATTAAAAAAGTTTTGGTCTGTTCTTATAGTTTTTCAATATATTATTATAGTAAAATGGATACATATCTTTGACATGAATATAATTAGGTGATTTCTTAGTATTAAAATACAGAGTAGACAGACTGCTGATTCATCTAATGGAAAGTGGTTGTTTATGGAGATGTGGAACTCCAGAAGTGTTACTAATTTCAATTTACTATAACATAAAAAATGTAGTAAGTATACTGGGTGGTGCACTCACAAAAGCTTGTTGGGGTGCATCGTGTGGGCCACATCTTGAGTATAGCAGATCTATAAACAGTGTTCCTAGTACACTCCTAGTGTATTCTGTATTCTGTATGCTGCTCAATAATGGTATAGTAAAATAGCAAAAAAATATTAGCAAAAACTCAGCTTTGCATATATGTCAGTGTTAATGATACTAGAGCGAAGTGTGGAAAGTACAGTGCTATATCCAAGCAGGAATGGAGAAAGAATATAATTTCGTAGGTGGCCTAGTAAGTGTCAAAACAACTTACAGCCAGGTGGTCGGGCATATGCCCGTCTGGATGGATATCACCCCTGGTCTAGAGTATGCTACCATATAGCCATATTAAATACAAAGCAAGTTGTCTGGAAGAGATTGCTTTTTAGTGATAAGACCACCCTTTATACTCAATTAGAATAATACTAGTTTGTAAGATTTTCTGTAATGGTGTATCGTGTATCTATCTATCTATCTATCTATTGATCATAAAATTTCTAGGCATCACCAGAGGAGATAAACAGTGCGTATCGTCGCTTCTCACGCATGTTTCACCCTGACAAGCACAGCACAGATCCAACCAAACAAAAATGGGCTGAACAAATATTCAACAAAGTGAAAGAGGCTTATGAAGTTTTATCAGATTCACATAAGAGAGCTATTTATGATACATTAGGTAAAAGTGTTTTATATACTTTTTTTATGTTAAACCAATACAATTATGTCAAGCGTGAGTAAAAGATTGCTTCAGCTTTTGTGGTTAGTCAAATCATAAAACTAAACTGATATAATTTTAGCATATTATTGTGTTTTTAATGTTGCATTTTATCCAAATATCCTTATTTAATATCTATTATATTGAAAAATTAGCTCTTAATAATGTTAAAAGAAATATTGGTATTTATAAACCAATACCATATGTATGTCAGATTCTTGATATTTAATTAATTTAATAATCACAATTTTATTTTTATCCTGTTATATTTTATGTATAGAACTAATTATACTTTTGTAATTTTACATGAGTTTGTTGCTCTTCTGTATTTTATAGGAAAACGTGGATTAGAAGTTGACGGTTGGGAAGTTATATTCCGGACAAGAACTCCTAAAGAAATCAGAGAAGAGTATGAGAGGTATATACACTATCACAAATTATTTGTAGTCTTGAATTTAACTGACTTTCATGTGATTGTTGAATGACATAAATGTTCTTTAGAAATTAGAGATGAATATAGGATAATATCTGGCTTGCCATTCAAGGTTTCCCGGGGATTAGAGGAGTGAAGCTTACATTAACAAAATGAGAGCATGAAACATTTCAAAAATCATACAATTTCATATTTAAATGTATCAGATTGTTTTTGTATTTCCTTAGACTTTTGAGACCATTTAACATAATTAAATTGATTAAGCATTTTGATTCAAAGAATATATATCTGAATCTTAAAAACAATTTTTTTTTTCAATTGCAGACTTAAACGGGAGCGGGAAGAACGAAGACTGCAACAAACTGCCAATCCGCGTGGCACAATATCTTTGTCCATCAATGCAACTGACTTATTTATGAAGTATTATGACGAATATGAAATAATGTGAGTCATCCTTTCAAATTCAAATTCAAATTCAAAAGTTTTTATTCAAAATAAGTTCCACTGGAGAACACTTTTTGAAGGTCATACATATAGGTTAAAATTTAATTTTACTTCCTAGTCTATGTACACCGCTTCGCAACGTGTTATTGCTGTTAAGGAGAAGAAGCGGCAAGAAACTCCCCAGCAACACGTCTAGCTAAAAATTGTTTTTCTTTATATTTGTTGTTCTATTTTTTACATTTAAGTACTTTTTTTTAAAATTTAATACAGAATTATGTTACAGAATAACTTTTGAAGAATTAATGGAGTTGTAGCAAATAGTGCATATTCAATAAGACAAAAGCGCAATAAAAGGATAGAAAATAATTATAGTTATAAATATAAAGACGTAACGTAATTACTTTTTTGCAACATATCTCCATATATTCCTTAGAAGTACGGCAAGATAAAAAGGTTATACTCGTACAAAACACAGTATAAGAGGTTGGAGCGAGCTGTTATGTAAATGAAGTTTTGTCATTTAAATATTCTTCAATAGTGTAGTATCCCTTTTTAAGCAAGATACTTTTTATTTTGATTTTGAATTTAGTGAAGGGCAGATCTAACATTTCACTCGAAATCTTATTGAAGAAGCGTATACCAACCCCAAGAAAGAAGACAATACTTTTTGTAATCTAAAAGATGGCAATATCAGTTTATTACAATGCCTGGTGTTGAAATCGTGAACATCCTTATACCGCTTGTAGGCACTCAAATTATTACGAATATAAATTATATTATTGAAAATATATTGGCAGGCGACCGTCATAATACCGATTTCCTTAAAGCGTTCCCTAAGAGACACCCGAGGGCCGAGGTTGTAAATTGACCTTACGGCTCTTTTTTGTAAAACAAATATAGTCTCCAAGTCAGCAGCGTTGCCCCAAAGTAAAATACCATAGGACATGACACTATGAAAATAACTAAAATAAACTAGTCTAGCAGTCTCTTCGTCAGTGAACTGCCTAACTCTTCTGACCGCATATGCAGCAGAACTAAGCTTTCCTGAGAGACTAGATATATGAGCGCCCCACTGGAGTTTCTGATCTAGGTTAATGCCTAAGAATACAGTTGAATCTACTAGGTTAAGTCTAGTGTCGTTAAGGGAAATATTAACATCGTATTCTTTTACATTGGGCATAACAAACTTAACACATTTAGTTTTATTCGGATTGAGTGATAAGTTATTTACGGTAAACCACTTAGATATTTGGGTTAAGGCGTTGTTTACGTCGTCAAAGTTCTGTTTATTTCTGTCTACTTTAAATACAAGTGACGTGTCATCAGCAAACAACACTACCTCACACATATCATTAATAAAATATGGCAAATCATTAATATATATCAAAAACAAGAAGGGACCTAGAATAGAGCCCTGAGGCACACCCATAGATATGCCAGTCTCACGAGATTTGATATTGTTAATTTCAACGCTTTGGGATCTATTGTTTAAGTAAGACGACAGAAGATTGAGAGAATCGCCATAAATACCGTAATAATTGAGCTTTTTCAGGAGGGTCACGTGTTCAACGCAATCGAATGCCTTGGACAGGTCACAGAATACACCAATGGCATTCTGTGTCCCTTCCCAAGCACCATAAATGTGTTTTAGAAGCTCAACACCTGCATCGGTAGTGGAACGACCTTTGGTGAACCCGAACTGTTTAGTATGAATTAATTTATTAATATTAAAATGTGAGAGCAGTTGATTTAAAATTGTTTTTTCGAAAACCTTGCTTAAGGTTGGTAAAATAGAAATTGGCCTAAAGTTGGAGGGGTCGTTTTTGTTTCCACTTTTAAATATAGGAATAACTTTGCTAACTTTCATTAAGTCAGGAAATACTCCTTTATCTACACATCGATTAAATATTTGTACTAGTGGTAGCGCAATAGTGCATATTAAGTCACTTAATACTTTTAAGGATATACCCCAAAAGTCAGCTGTGTTTTTAATATTTAACGATTTAAACGTTTTTACAATATCATCTGTATCTATATGATTAAATTTGAATGTGATATTACATCGATCAACGCACTGTGTCATCAGCAGCTCAGCTTCCAGTGGTGATGATGACAAAGAGCTAGTTATTAAAGTTGGTATATCCCTAAAGTATTCATTAAATGTTTGTACAATTTCAAAGTTATTACTAATGGTGTTATTGTTGATTACAAGTTGAATTGCATCATCTCGACGTGAAATCTTGCCGGAAGCATCATTTATAACACTCCAAGTTGTCTTAATGATATTTGATGATTTTTTAATTCTGTTACTATAATATAGAGATTTGGCAGCGATGCACACTCTTTTAAAGGTCTTAGAGTACTTTTTAATATAGTGAAGGAAGTCTGGATTTTGATTAAATTGTTTTTCACTGTATAACTCATACAGTTTCATTCGACTTTTATATATACCTTTCGTAGCCCAATCACTAAACTTAAGTTTATTACTTTTGTTGATTATTTTGGTTTTAAATGTGTTTTCAAATTCAAATTCATTCTTTTATTATATGATACACTAGTCCCTTTATAGTCCATTTTATTACAATACTAAACATTGAAATAAAGTATTTGAAAGCAATTTAATAAATGTAGGTCATTTTATCTAATATTATTTTACATATTTTTAAAATAATACTTTCAAAAGTTATCAATATCGCTAGCCTGTATGTGTAAGTGTCTTAAAGGTATTTCTGGATCCGAAATAATATACACATAAGTAACAATTAAGTTCGATTTTAAACATAATTCATAATAAAATTATATGGTAGTATTTAAATAAAATGTCATATACATGTATTTTTGACTTAAGATCACTTCAGAACCTCATTCATATTGTCTTATTTATAAGTATATTTTGTTGTGTATGTAGTTCTGAATAAATATATTTCTTTCTAGTAAATAGTTATAACTAAATAAATAATCGGCAGAGAAACACCCAAATTAAGCAAGTTACACTTCTGTTATTGGTGATATACAATGGACTACCATAGGACCGATCCCAGACATCCAGACCATAGTAAATAACTGAGAAACTTGGTTTTCCGAAATGTAAATTTATATCATACCAGGATCGAACCCTGAGCCTCTCCATCGCTGTGAGGTCGGCTTGCAATGGCTTAGCCCGGTTAACCAAAGAGGCCATCGGTAGTGATCTTGTAGTATCATATATGTAATAATATGCGAATTTCATAGCCAACAGTACATATATCATCCATTATGTCAAATTGTTATATTACAAGCAATACACAAATATATCTTCCCATGAGTGAAAAATTTAAATTGTTCATAATGTAATACCATATCATCATATCTACTATGGTCTGGCATGTCTGGGACATGGGATAGGGCCCTGGAGTAATCATTGTATATTACCCATAACACAGGTGTGACTTGTTTAATTAGGGGATTATTAGTATTATTCAAGTATTTATTGTATTACAAACCAAAAAATATGTTGTAAAAAACAGTGCAACACATTTGTACATACATACATAACTTCACGCCAGGTCCCTTGCAGGGTAGGCACGAACAACAGAGTGCCATTTAGGCTTATCCTTACACACCTCACTCGCTTCTTTGACATTCATAGCTGTTGTCATGCCCGCTCGTCTGTTCTTAAGTCTCCTGAGATCACCTTCTGCTAATAAACGATCAATTTGATAATGGAAGGTGTGTCGTGGCCTTCCGCGACTTCTGCATCCATCCACTTTTGCATTGTATATCTGTTTAGTCATTCTTTCATCATACATTCTTATCGTCATACAAGACATTTGTGTTATAAATAATACACATAGACAATATTCTGTTATAAGACCTGGGGTTCGAACTACCGGTGGTTAGTGCTCCAGAGACAGGAACCTACTCACTATTTGTGACATATCCAAGAGTGCTGCCTTCTGTATCTGGCCCTTATTAATATAATTATTAAATTCCAGAGAAGACTCAACGATTATACCAAATATTGAAGTGTCAGGGATGACAATTCAACAGTCGATTGACGCGCCATTGACCCTTAGAAACACAACAACTTTATCGGGGAACATATCCACACAAAATGGTATAGGTAAGGTATAAGGAACTCATTGGATCCTCTATCTTGCATATTCGATTGCATCAAAATCAACATTTTCAATTTATAATGGTATATTACCACATTTCTAAAGATATTAATGAACAGAATTGACTTCAACACATTTGCATTCCATAGACCTTAACGATCACAAAAGAATGCTTTCCATAATTTTTTCTAATAAAAAATATAGCCTATATTTGTTTCAAATAATGTAGCATTCTAATGGTTAAAGTTTTGAAATCGGTCCAGTAGTTTTTCAGTTTATTTATTACAATCATACAAAAATACTAATATGTCTTTTTTATAATATTAGTATATAGATATATTGTTCTCGTTAATCGGTATATAAATTATAATGTATTAATTTTACAGGTACAGGCTCGGTGAACATAAGCAATAGATATTTAAGTTCTGAGAAGGGTTGGACAGAAGTCGAGTGTGGTATCGGCAACGGACCATCGGTTGGGTTCAAGATATTCCGCTCACTGTCGAGACTCATGTTTCTGAACTGCGGCACTGTACTGCAATTCACTCCAAGAGGACTCTCTCCGAGTTTTGTATCGAGTATGGAATTTTTATTTAATGCATTGACTTTAATTTAATTGTAAAATTTTATTCTGGTTTATTATTAGACAAACTCATTACTACTGATTCCACTATGACATATGTCTCATTTATTTGTTATATATACATATAATAAAACTGTAGAGGTCGAATTTCTGTACAATGAAAAAAAATGCTAAAAACCGAGTCAGGGGGATGTAAGAAATGAAATAGAACTAATTTAGATTTTTTTCAATTTTTTTTGTTTCTCTGTTTGTCTGTCTGTTTGTACGGGCTAATCTCCGAAACGACTGGACCGATTTACATAAAATTTTGTATGGTGGTAGCTTATATTCCTGGTCAACATATAGGATACTTTTGATCCCGAAAAATATATGAGTTCCCGAGGGAAAGTTATCGTTTATATGGCAAAACAACGTTTGCCGGGTCAGCTAGTATAACATTAAAAAGAGCAAATAACTAATAACGTAACACCAGAAGAAACTTGATAAAAGCAACAGAATTAACAATGGTATGGAGCCTGGAAACCGCACTTATATCAACAGGCTGACCGATGTAAAAATGGCAGATATAACTCGATCGATGAAAATATAACACATTAAAATATGAAATGTTTGCTCTAACTGTACTATAGAATTCAGTATTATTAAAAAAACGTGCCGACTTTAAGAAACACAATTTTGTTAGGATTTTTAACATATATTATTTCTTATTTATAGTTTATTTAAATGAAACAAATAAAAATCATATCATATCATAATTTATGGTGTTCAAATTCAAAAGAATTAAATAAATAAAAAAAATATAGCAATAAATTGTTTTCTGTGCATTCTTTTATTAGTTTTTCAAGTAAATATTTTAACATACAAGTAATCCATTATAAAAATAATAATTATGGTTTGTTTACAACTCGTCTCACCATTCCCTGTATAAATGGTCTAGATGTCGTGCTCTTTGAAATTACTTTGTAACAAATGTTGTGATTATTTTCCAGCAATGGCTCTTCAATTGGACGCACACTCAGTAGGTTATCTGACTTACCGGGCGGGAGGCCAAGGGGGATCATCGATGACTTCCATATACGTGAGGGACTCTGAGAAATACCACACCAACACAGCCATACAAATTGGGAATCCACACTCATTCATATCGTTTAATATGATGTGGAAGCTGCCACAACATGATATGAAACTTCGATTGGCTTTGAAGTAAGATTTTAGATGTATTGATGTGCTTTTAAATATTACACATTTTTTTTTATAAAATAGTAAAAATAAATTTAAAAAAGACAGTTAATAATTATTATTTAATTATTTTACAGTTATTAGTTGTTGAATATTATATTCTATTAATTCTCTACCCTCTTGTATCAAATTTCTAATTGTTTTTTATCAGTCAAGGAATGCATAACTTGGTGTTGGTAGTTTATACATAGGTTTGCCATTAAAACAGTGACACATAATATGCCACATTATAATGCCATCTTTCGTTACTGCCAAACGATCTGAGCTTTGCGATCGTTAATATTAAAAGCTATGTGCGGTTGAGACTAATAACATACTATTCGACAGGTATGTATGTGATTATATGAAAATATTAAGCATAGTAACATAGTTATTATAACACAATATGTCAAGTTCCGAATGACAAGAATCTCTCACGGACATAAATGAGAACAATCGGACAGTGGATCTTGAATTGTACGTCGTTTCTTATAAGCGCTCCACATTCTCGCGAGAACCTCGTGAAAGCTAATTCCACATTCTCGTTAATACCCTTTTTCTTCTAATATGTAAAATAATATATTTTCAATTGCATAATATGTAAATATCATAGAATGAGCATCGAATGTAGGGAGAAAATTCGAAAGTAGATTGGCGGATTTCACATATTGGTCATCTTAATGTTACCGTTATATATCGACATTGACCTATATATTATAGCTATGTAGCTAGCTAGCAGCTATATAGGTGTGCAGGTATCAC
This sequence comes from Dendrolimus punctatus, assembly GCA_012273795.1. NCBI lineage: Eukaryota > Metazoa > Arthropoda > Insecta > Lepidoptera > Lasiocampidae > Dendrolimus > Dendrolimus punctatus. The sequence continues at coordinate 85,428 of JAABVI010000056.1, read as the reverse complement.
ACAATATTTTTGTTCAGTCAGTACAGACATGATGATTCTAATAATGTAATGTAATAATTTGTGGCTGTTGCGAAATTTATATTTGTCATTTAGCAACTAACTAGCTGTAGCGAAGTAACACATTACTATTGCACAATCAATCATGTTTAATGTTATACTTATATTACAATCCTTAAATTCAGTCAAATTTTGATATTGTTTATACAAAAAAATAATATCAATATTTGAATGATTGTTAAGCTTATGTGAAATTTTAACGCACAAATGAACTATTGATATGATATATTTACTGGCTGTGGACGACGGAATTGCATTATAGAAACTCGCCGACCCGTCTACACAGGTGATAAGAGCATAGGTGTAATTTGGTAAGCCTCGTAGATAACATGTATACGGCCGTTAAACGCAAAAAAGAGACGGGTCGGACAGAGATGCAGTCTTATAATATTTCATATAAACCGTATATTGTTTTATTTTGTTTAAACTTAATTTAATTAATTAGTTTTAGAGCGTGATATTATAGTATAAATAAGTATTATCATAATAGCCTTAAGCTTGCTGAAAAATAAATGTTTAATGTTTTGCGTTTCATTAACGACCCAAATAGATCCTGGTAAATGAGACCGGGCTATGGGCGTGCAGAACGTCGCCTGTAGCCCTGGACTCGAAGTAAATGAGGGAACCGGGTTCCAGGCGTGCAGAACGCCGCCTGGAGCCCGGGACCCAAAGGGGTAGCGGAAACGGGGCTTCGGGAAAGCAGAACGCAACCGGAGCCCCAGATCCGTGAGGTATGCCTGCACTACTGCCTACTCCATAGCGAGTAGGCCATAATGTTAGTGCAGGCAGAGGTCCGCGCGCCACAGCGCATGGTTATGCATTGAGGTAATCGCTCGCGCGCTCGACGCTTTATATTTATACTCATGAAGCGGGGGCGAGGAATGTGCCCGTAAGAATGTCTCGCGTTTCGAAACTATGGGTCATATGAATGTAAGAACCCACAGGATAGGCTAGGATCTATGATGTTGTAAACATTGTAATAGCGATAAGGTAAAATAAGGCTTATGTAAAGTTCAATTTTTTTTTTTTTTTTTTATTGTTGGAGTTCAGCAGACAGGCAGACGGCCCACTTGACGGATAGCGGTTACCATCGCCTATGGACATTTTTAACACCAAAGGCACTACTAATGCGCTGCTGCTCTCTTGAAGGAGACTGGAGCCTGGTCACTAATGCCGGAACACAACTAAGGGTTGTTATGGCGACATACTTTAGACCAGGGGTGGTAGCCATCCAGTCGGGCAAATGCCCTACCACCTGGCAATTAAACAAATAAATCAAAGGGGGTGTTATAACGAAGCGGGGGGTCTTCGAAGGCGGCATTGTATAAATATGGGACGCCTTGCGAGGCCCGTCGTAGTTCGTGACAAGCAGCAGTTCGCGCTAAGCAACAACAAGAAAGAAGCTCCCTCCCGCCGACCACGCCAACCGTTGGAAGCCGCCCGTAGCAAATATTTCATCGTTTTATTTCGGCATCCTTCTCGACCAGAACCAGCACCACCACTAACAGTCCACTGCATCTCCAACACTGACCATTAGACATGTTTCTACTTTTTAACCAACTTCGTCAAAAAGGAGGATGTTCTCAATTTGTTGTTTTTTGTTTTATATGTGTTCAACCATATTTTTTTAAATGGTCCCATATAAATCTTATTGATATTAGATTTGAAGTTTCAAAAATGCATCAGAAAATTCTTTAAAATCAGAAAATATGTACGGTTTGAAGTATTTAGCCGAAACGTTTTTGTTGTTGAAAAGATTTTTGCGTTAGGTTAAAAATTTCACTGGTGTTGGATTTTGAATTCCGATGATATAGCAGGAAATTTGTCTTCAAATAGAGTGTCTGGTGCCTGAAGTGTCGTTAGGTTTATGATAATACCAAAACAAATAGCTGTCTAATTATGGTACACACCATAATATATGTAATATAAAAGTGTGAAGTAAATATTTATGTTTAATTTTGTATTAACTACCGATTTTGTAAAAAAAAATGTATTTTCTTTAGTTCCTTTTGAAGATGGTTTTTTTTTGATAGAAATTGTTTATAATAAGTAGTCTTACGAGCTACAGGTCTCGAATTAAATTAAATGCCGTTGGAATTAGTATAGAGTTTATTAGAACTGTACAAACACGTATAAAACAAATACAAATAAAACTGGATGCAACCAGTTCACTCTGCTTGATTCAGTGCAATTCAACATGTGCAAAGTCCGTCACTATATCGCTAATCGAGAGTACTACAAACGTCTCACTCGTATCGTAGTCGTCGGTTGACTGCCCCACCCCTTCGTTCGGTCATTGTTTTATATTAAACTATATAACACCACAAAGGGGCCCGCCCCGTTTACGCACAACTGGCAAGCTTCGACGCAATGCAATAAAAAACAAGGATTAATTCTTTCGACACTGATTACAGCCATAAAATAAGTACGATAACAATAGATGTTTTCAAACTTTAAACACGAAGTAAATAAAAGAATTCGTTTTACAACATGCAGGTGTGCGGTCTTTGTCGGTATGTAACAATAGAAAGGCTTGAGTGAACCAATGGTACGCTAATGGCGTGAGACTATGGTTATTATAGCAGTATTTAACCACAGATTTTATATAATAATAATAATAATAATTTATTTATTTAAAAGACAACACAGTCCACTTATAGACAAACACAAAGAAAAAACAGTCCAAGAATTTACACTAATATACAATTTATAATGTTGTTAGTAATTAGTTTTTTTTTTCTTATGTCTACGTTAGTAATTAATAATTAATGACTAGCACTGATTTAGTCCTCTTGACGAAGGACCAAATCAGTGGGCAGTCAAATTTATCAGCTATTCCCTTCAGGATGCTGTTGCTGCTACCACGCAATCTGCTTAGCAACGACGCAGTTTTTTTACGCCACAAAGCATCAAAACCATCTATGTGTGCTTCGGCGAACATAGCCGACGCACTGCAGAAACGCGGTCGCCGCAACAACACCCTGAGGGAATTATTGTATTGGACTCGTAGGGCATTGTAAGCTCTTTGGGTATATTTGAGCCACAGACTTGCCGAGTACAGAGAGGTACAGTAAGCCTTAAATAAAGTTATTTTAACCTATACTTGATGATATACTTGATGTCCATTTCAGATATGGCACCTTCGGTGCTATCGCAGAATACGGTGCTGAGAAGAAAGTATCACAGAATAGCAGTGTGTCTGCTGCGGTCATGGTGGGTGTGCCAAGTGGAGTGATGGTCAAAGTTAAGTGAGTATCTTTATTAGTATCTACTTACGTATAATATTCAAATATTGTTCTCGATATCCCTGGGATTTAATCATCAGACCGTAACTTAGTGACAATGGGACCACCTCAAGAGTATGTTTACTCTTTCGAATAAAATAAAATCGGTTCACAATTGATGGAGAAATTGCGTAATAATAACATCCCATGAACGTGCTGGGCTCGAATCTCCCACTGCCTATAGAGGAACGAACAGTATACCCGCCACACTACTCTGAAGTGACTTGCCAGGTTCAAAACATCGGTTATCTCGATGTGCAGGTTTCATTACGATGTTTTCCTTCACCGTCACTGGAACCATGTTAGGAATGGATGGAACTTCACTTCAAGGTTTTAGGGCACAATACAGCAATTTCTCGACGTTTTTTTAAACTACTTGTCGATGAACGTGGCGTCGCGATGATAAACAGATATGGCAGCTATTGAAGAATTGACCCAGCCAATAAAACGCATGTGTTAGCAGAAAGAATAATAATTTCTGAAACATTATAATCAAAAGTTTATTACACAATAATTATTACAATATTAATACAGCACAATAATACACAGAAATATTAAGACAACTCCAAGAGTTTGTCTCAACCCTTTGTCAGGTGTCGAGCATCAATTTGCCCTTAAAGAATACTGCCGTTATCGAACAGTAATTATCGTCCACAATATACTATGGGCCTCTTGCCCAACAGAGCTTTCGCTCTGTTCAACCGATGACCGTAGACTATCGTTGTAGACTAGCTGAATGTCGTTTGCAGACTAGGTGTAGACTGATTGAAAACTAACTCCCCTCTGCCCGAACACAGAGTATTTATAAGATCCTCGTAGTGCGTCTGCAGCGACACCATCCTGTAATACTTTGGCGCCACTTCACTTCCGTCGTAACACCAACTTCCACCATCCGTATAACTTCTAAATTCCGGTTACTCCATTTTAGATATCCGTTGGCTTGATAATAAATGCTTCTACGTTGACATCCGGTTATAGGACTTCCGATTACTACATAAATAAATATTCTATCCGGTTATTGACGACTTCCGTCATATGGTTACTTTACAATAATAAATACGATTCTAACACATGCGTGTGCGTAGCGCTCTCTACTTAGGACGAGGAATAGTATCCGGAAAAAGTGCTTTCCGGGAATATGACGGGATGCCGTAACATATACCGATCTTTTAGGAGTCTTCTTCTTGGTCACGCGTTAACGCACGAGTACTGCAACGCAAACAACACCGGTAGTTAAGACGTCAAATTTTTAAGGTTTTCTTCGCTATTTCGTACATCAAAACGGTTGGAAAACTCCTGGCAGCAAAAACTGTGCATCTCTGTAAAAGCCATTGTTAAAATAGCGCTGTATAGTAAAAGTGCGGCGTTGCATGCGACGGCACACAAATAATGTGATAACGAAACAACTAAAGTTGTCCAACTATTTTGTATATACCAGATCACTTTTTGTAATAACACTTCTTTTTGTTGATGCTTAACTACCGTTTCTCTTGTTATAGGCAAAAAATTCTGAATAAAATTAATATAGGTATGTGACTTCTTTAACCTGCCTTTTTTAACATCTACAGGTAGGCGTGATAAAGCATCTGCTGCCTTTTTATTGCTATAAACATATTCTACCTTGTAATCGTATCCTGCTAATATTACCGCCAAGCGTTGCATTCTACTCGCTGCCATCACTGGTATACCGGATTTGTCCCCAAAAATAGTCATAAGTGGTTTATGATCTGTACGCAATGTAAATCTTCTTCCGTAAAGATATTGATGAAATTTCTTCTTTATCCATAATATACGGTATATTATGGATAAAGCTCCTTTCTCTTTTTGTGAATACGACTTTTCTGCCGAGTTAAGAACCCGTGACGCACATGCTATGGGTCGCTCACTCTCAGACGTAACGTGCGATATTACGGCTCCTACCCCCACGCTACTAACGTCTGTTGTTAAAATCAACAGTGTGCAAACACCTCACTAGAAATTAACATGTCTTTTACACGATTAAATGCAACATCGCACTGTTGATTCCATTCATATTTCACGTCCTTCTCTAGTAATCTATATAACGGTGCTAAAATGGTACTGATGTTTAGCACAAATTTTGCATAATATATTACTAAACCTAAACATAACTTATCACTCATTATCACAAGAGGGCGCTGACTAAACAGTTTATCTTGTTAATGTTCCACTGTTTTTAATTAACTTGTTTGATTATTTTGTTAAATTAACGTATATGTTGTATGTCAAAAGTTAGAATATGTGCTAATCTGTGTTGTGAACTAATACGCACCTTCGGAAACCTTTGGAAGCCTTGAAATTAGAAGATCACGGAATTTACTAGCACTAATTTGTCATAATATATTGGAAGTCGCGATAAATTAAAAACCCTGTGTAGTGATAAATAGTAAACTACAATGCCTAATGTTCTTTTTGTGAAACAAATGTGCTATTATTTTGTATAAATTGTTAACCAGGATTGAATTTTAACTACGAAAACAGTCATTACAAAACTACCCTATCTGAAGAAAAATAATTAAATGATCACGAACTCACATGAAATTAAGTGCCATCTGTTGATCTGTATCGATGTAACTATCTTTGCGCACATAAGAGAACAAAATCGTGCGCACACAGCCCTATAACACGCAATCAGTGTTTAGCATTTGTCGCCAGGTGGCGCTCAAAGTTATTAAGTTAACGAATCCGTCTTAAAATCTTGAAGTCATAAATAAATATGAATTGTAATGGATGTAGATAGGTAGATAGAGTATAGTAGGTAGAGATAATTATATGAAATGTTGTACTTGCGTGGATGGATACTACCATTCTGAATGTTTAAACATTAAAAATGACCAATTTTCTATTTTAACCAAGGAGTACATAAAGAACTGGAGATGCCCTGTATGTAGTAATATAACTAAGCGTACTAGGTCCAACCAAAACACCCCCGTGCGTAGTAATCAGCTACCTACTAATGTTGACGACTCCATGGATATTTCGTTTATCTCTAAAGATCTTTCGCAAACTTTCACTGAAGAAAAGTCTAAGTCTATAAATGATATGGATTTTCGTACGTTTGCTTTATCCCTACAAGCCAAATTGCACGAATTTCATGTGGAGAGCAATAATAATATGATGAGTATCCGCGATGATATTAAATAGATAGATAGAAATAGATAGATAGAAAATACTTTATTGTTCACCACATACACATAAAGTAAATCATTTACAGTAATTTCGTGTCAAGGCAGAAACAAAGGGCGGCCTTATCGCTTTAGAGCGATCTCTTCCAGACAACCCGGGCTGTGGATTGTATGAAAGGAATCAAAAGTGTATGACGGTGGTGTGCAAATAAAATATATGTAATTAATAGGATACCTAGATATTAGACACAATACATATAATTACGAAAAAGAAAATAGACAATAACACATATTAATATTATATATATCCAAATATATACAATATTAATAAATATATTTAGAAATTAAAATACATACAATTTGATATTAAATATTAATTAAAGTGAGAGATAATATTCTTTTACCAATTTTTTGAAAGTCTGGAGTGATTTTGCCTGTCGTATGTTTTCGGGTAATGAATTCCACAGTCGAACAGCCTGCACAGCGAAGGAGTTGGTGTAGAATGTAGAAGCGTGTGCAGGTATTTTTAAAGTAAGATTATCAGAGGAGCGCAAATTATGGGTATGAGAAGTATGGAGGAATTCAAAACGTTCCTTAAGATAGGAAGGGGTAGAGGGAATAAATAGTATGCTATACAATACATGAAGAAGGTGAGCATTCCGGCGATTAAATGTGCCTTATCTGAAATACGTGAAGAGATAAATTCCATTAAAGCCGACAATATAGCTTTGAAAGCACACTTATCTGCCGTAACACAAGATGTCTCTGATCTAAAAGACTCGTTACAGTTTTACCATGGTGAACAAGATGAATTAAAAGTTCGTGTGGATGAGCTTGTCTATCGTAGCAAGGATACAACACCGGATATAGTCAACCTTGAAAATAAGATCAATTCTATTGAGCAGCAAGCTAGGCAATGCAACATAGAGCTGAGCAACGTGCCTGAAAAACGCAATGAGAATTTACTTGTGGAAACTTTAGGTATCCTGCTTAAAGTTCCATTTCAAAGACAAGACGTTGTCTCAGTACACAGAGTCCCTCACGCTCAACAAAATACTATACGGCCTAAAAATATTATAATTAAGTTCACTACCCGCATTTTGCGTGATAATGTTTTAGCATCATTTCGAAAAATAAAAACTTTAAATTCTGACCAGCTGAATGTACCCGGAACTCCGCAAAAGATATTTTTGAATGAGCATCTTACTTTAAAAAACAAACAGTTGTTTCGTAAATGTCGTGAACTTGCTAAACTACATAACTACAAACATGTATGGGTCAGAAACTCTAGCATCCTTGTTAGAGAAAAAGATGACTCAGCTGCATTCGTTGTTCGCTCAGATAAGGACTTGGAGAAAATTAAACCTCATAATCTTACTTAAATATTTTCACCTTGTTGTAATATCAATTCTTTTCGTTTTGTATATTATAGTTTGTCAACAACTTTATTGTATATATTTTAAGTACTACTTCTGCATTTTTGGTCGATTATTTAGACATGCAGAAAAAGCGTTCATACTGTTCTGTGTTGTTTGTTTTCTTCCTATTGTTATAATGTATTTTATGAGAAGGCTCAGGAGTGAATTTCTACTTATTATTAAAAAAAGACCTTTTCACAAACTACTTAATTTATTAACTAATGTATTCTGGCTCGTAAAATTTGCAATTAGTATTTTATTCTTTTTCATTAATGGACCACGGACTAACCATAAAATATTTTATACAGTTATATATTATATATTATTTATACAGTTATATAATCGTGCACATGTTACTATGAATTTAATTTTTATAATCGTTACCAATGGATGTTAATCAACAATTATCTATTTACTACCAAAATTGCAGAGGCATTAGAACAAAGCTGAACACTCTTTACATTAATATTTTGTCACATACATACGACGTAATTGTGTTAACAGAAACATGGTTAATTCCTGAAATCTGTAATAATGAATTTATTGATGAACGATACGTTGTTTTTAGAAGGGATCGTGATCGTGAGGCAACAAATAAACTTGACGGCGGTGGTATCCTAGTTGCATTACTGAAAAGCCTGCATCCTATCGATCTTATCTCCCCTAAATTATTACCTCTCTCGCATATCGAACATCTTGTCATTGAAATTCCTGCAAGTATCAAACATAAACGTAACATAATTAGTGCCGTATACATCCCGCCTTGGGCTAAGACAGACGATTATGAACATCATTTTAACACTCTTTCAGACATACTAAATGACCCAAATAATTTGAGTATTTGTGTCCTTGGTGATTATAACATGTCTGACATATCCTGGTCTTACAATAATAATACCTCAGATACTTTAGGTATGGATGGTATGACATGCACAGATTTAACTGTTCGCGGTATGATACTTCGTAACTTTATGCACATGCTTAATATGTTTCAATACAACTCTGTATTCAACCATAATGGAAGACTACTTGACCTTATCTTCGCTAATTTTAATTGTACAGTGCAAGCTCCAATTGATGTACTCGTTCCACCAGACGCTCATCATCCACCATTACTTGCATTATTTTCCATGCCTTTGCCTGACAATAGTATGACCACAAAGCAATTATTTAAATTTCAATTCCATAGGGGTGACTATGAGCAGATTAACCAAAAAATATCTGATGTAAACTGGAATGTTCTATTAAATAGTTTGCCTGCCGAGGATGCCGTTGAAATGTTTTACAATGAAGTGAATGGTATTATTAAGAAATTTGTACCAGTTGCAAGACCAAAGTCATCGAAATTTCCAATTTGGTTTTCACGCACTCTTATAAACTTACACAATAAGAAACAAAAGGCTTGGATTAAGTGGAAGAAGTTTAGGAATAATTCCGATTATGCAGTCTATTCTGATTATAGAGCCATTTTTAAGGATAAGTGTAAGGCTTGTTACAATGAGTACTTAGATTCAATTGAAAGCAATATTAAATGTAACGTAAAACACTTCTGGACTTATGTCTCTAACCGCAAAAATAAATCTTGTTATCCTGCCACAATGCAATACAAAGATGTTAAGTCTAATGATCCCACTGTTATATGCAATATGTTTTCCGACTTTTTTAAATCTGTATTCGAGCCTAGTTCTCTAAGCCCGGATCTGTGCATGCTACCATTAGAATCTGATGGTAACGACATTCTCTTCTCCAAACTTCATTTTGACGAAATCCAGATCCTTAAAGAATTAAAGTTGTTAGATTCATCTAAAGGACCTGGTCCTGATGGTATTCCGCCAATTTTCTTAAAGAAAGTAGCTGTATCCATCTCTATGCCCTTAAAAATTATATACAATAAGTGCATATCTGAAGGAGTTTTTCCATCTTCTTGGAAATGTGCCAATATAACTCCAGTACACAAACATGGCCCTAAATCTGATATTGAACAATATCGTCCTATCTCCATCCTTTCAACCTTGTCTAAGCTTTTTGAGAGACTCGTGCACAATGAAATTTATCCAGCTTTCCATAATATTATTGTTCTTCAACAACATGGCTTTGTAAAACGAAGGTCTACCACTTCAAATTTAATTACCTTTTCAGATTACCTGTTTGAAAACCTAGATAACAGGACTCAAGTCGATGCAGTTTATACGGACTTTAAGAAAGCGTTCGACAAAGTCGACCATTTTCTTCTACTTAAGAAATTGGCTTTTAACGGCATCCACGGTAATTTATTACGCTGGTTCATGTCTTACATTTTGAACAGATCCCAAAAAATTGTGGTAAATGGCTATCAGTCCAATATTGAGTATGTTACCTCTGGGGTTCCCCAAGGGTCCATATTAGGTCCTTTATTATTTATTAATGACATTAACGAATGTTTTCAGAATACTAATTACCTCCTATATGCAGATGATCTCAAAGTATATAAATCCATAAAAAGTATTGGTGATTGCATTCTATTTCAACAAGACCTCAATAGATTAAGTACTTACTGTGATATTAACAAACTCCAACTTAGTTTGCCAAAATGCCAATACATTACGTTCACTAAGAATAAGAACATAATTAACTTTCAATATCACCTTTGTAACAGGCCACTTATTAAAACGAAGTCATTGCGGGACTTAGGTGTTATACTAGACAGTGAATTATGTTTAGATATGCATATTGATAGAATTATTAATAAAGCTTTCAAAATGTTTGGCTTCCTACTCAGAGGCGCAACTGAATTTAAACAAACCAGCACCTATTTATATTTATACAAAGCTCTTGTCCGTTCGCAACTCGAATTTGCCGTTCCCATCTGGAATCCTTTTTATAAAACTTATACTAGTGCAATTGAGAAACTGCAACGAAAATTTTTACGAACCATAAATTATAAATTACATAAATCATATCTCCCATACAAAGAGCTACTATCTAAATATAATCTCCTGAGTCTCTCATCTAGGCGTAAGTACTTAGAAGCAGTGACATTGTACAACATTGTGAATAATCATTTTGATTGTATTGAGTTAGTGAATAAACTATGTTACGTCGTACCTAGAAGTGTCCATCAACGTGAGATCCGATCAAAGAAGCTGTTTGCATTAGGCAAATGTCGCACTAACTCAGGATTACGTTCTCCAGTACGTCGCATGATTGATACATATAATACTCTATTTATATATATTGATATTTTTACATGTTCTCTTGCTAAATTTAAAAGGTCTATTTTGCTTGTATTAACTGACTTTGATAGTACACTTGAGCTAGAATAATTATTATTATTTTTATTATTTTATTTATTATTCTAACTTTGACACATCCCTTCTCATTAATGAATAATCTTACATTTTCTTTCTTTTTTTTGTAATATGTTTTTGTATTGTGTTTGTACCTCTTGTTTTTTATTAATTTTGTAAATGTTTTCATGTGGACAACGTCGTTGGCTTCAGTATTATTATCACATTGTATTGTAACTTTTTTATTTATTTCATATTTTATATTGTAGCTGTTTGTTGTTCCTTAAATAAATAAATAAAAATAAAAAAATAAAATAAAAAATAAAATAACTTCACGCCAGGTCCCTTGCGCGGTAGGCACGAACAACAGAGTGCCATACAGGCTTATTCTTACACACCTCACTTGCTTCTTTGACATTCATATCTCTTGTCATGCACGCTCGTCTATTCTTAAGGCTCCTGACATCACCTTCTGCTAATACACGATCAATTTGATCATGGAAGGTGTGTTGTGGCCTTCCGCGACTTCTGCATCCATCCACTTTTGCATTGTATATCTGTTTAGTCATTCTTTCATCATACATTCTTTCCACATGCCCGAACTACCGGAGCATTCCTTTCCTTATCTTCACCCCGACACTCTTTCAGACCAACTCTCTTTCTTACTTCGGTATTACGAACGCGGTCCGCGAGCGTCACTCGGCAGATTTTGCGTAGTGCTCGCATCTCGACCGCGTTTACTCTACTTTCATGCTCTCTGTTCCATACCCAACTCTCGCTTCCATACGTGAGCGTAGGTACCAGCACCGCGTTGTGTATGGCAAGCTGGGCCTTCTGGCTGAGGTTCTTAACGCCTAGAAGTTTACCTAACGCTCTATTCACACTATTCCCCAAATTCACTCTTCTTTCTCTATCAGCGGTGTACCTTCCATCCCTGCTAAAAGCACATCCGAGATATACAAACTCATTCACTTGTTGCAGCATAACATCATCGACCATTACCCTTGCATTCGTTCTGGTTGTTTCTCGTTCAAACACCATCACCTTTGTTTTCTTCGCATTCAAACGTAAGCCTCTCGCCTGACAGTCATCTTTCATCATTGTGACTAGTGTTTGCAGTTCTGATGGCGATTCGGCTAAAAGCACGGCATCATCAGCATAAAGCAAGCTGCTAACAACTAGATCACCCATCCGCACCCCAACATCCGTCAATCTTAATCTCTGGAGACAATTGTCCAGATACAGGACAAATAGCAAAGCCGACAGCACGCAGCCCTGCCGGACGCCAATATTGACGTCAAACCAGGGCGACAGGCTGCCGTCCACCCGCACACATGCCATACAGTCCTCGTAAGTGGACTGTACAGCACGCAGTAAATGGCCATCAATCCCATATACGGGCAATATGTCCCAGAGGTCCCTCCGCACAACCCTGTCAAATGCTTTCTCAAGATCCACAAAACCGCAGAAAACCTTCCGGCCCATAGCCAGTTGCTTCCCCACGATATTGCGGAGCGAGAAAACTTGATCCATACATCCCCTTCCATTTCTGAAGCTCCCTTGTGCATCCCACAGTAAACCTAAAACTGATCATAATTCAGAAACATTAGATGGCACTGTGACTTTTTTAATTGCATTAATTTTATTCGGACACGAATGAACCCCTGCTTATCAATTACGAACCCAAGATATGTCACAGAATCCGCAAAAAAGCAACACATAGTTTTCTTTATTTATTTTTGTAATTTTTTGTCATGTCATGTTGTTTAATATTTAATGTTTGATACGGGTCGCATGCCATATGTGTGATTGGAGAGGTGGGCACTGAAAATCAGCGCTGTGTCGGGCCTAGGCTCGGCACGGCAAAATGCTGAGTGCCAACCTCATTTTCAGTATGCGGCATACAATTTCTTTATCTGTGTAATTTAATATCTTAGTATTGTTTTGTGTTGTGTGTCGATATTGAAAATAAATATTTTTTCTTTCTTTTCTTTCTTTCTTTCTTTATTTTTAAGCCGTATTTTTTGTAGTTTATTAAATACTTCATAAAGAGTCTCCGAATGAAACCGGTCATCTTTTCTTGTTATGTTGACGTTGTCAAGAAAAACACCCACCCTTGGTACATTTGAGAAAATTTGTTGTACATGAATAGACCTTTATGCGTGTTAATGACTGTATATTTCTTCGATTCGTCCAGTTCAAATTGAGCATACGCCTGTGATAAGTCTAACTTTGTGTATTTTTCCCCACCATGTAATTTCGCAAGCAAATCTTCCACCCAAGGTAAAGAAAAACTCCACTTCGAGGCATTTATTTAAAGTCACCTTAAAATCGCCACATATACGTGTTGTTCCCTCCTTTTTTATGACGGGGACGATAGGCGTGGCCCAATCAGTCCCAGTCGTGGCCACCGGTGAGATCACTCCGTCGCTCATGAGCTGGTCGAGCGCGCGCTCAACCGGCTTCCGCAGCGCATACGCCAGCGGCCTCGCACGCATGAACACCGGCCTCACGCCAGCCTTCAGCCGAAACCCCATCGTGCCGCCTGTGAACCTCCCAAGCCCGTCCGAAAACACTTCACAATATCTGGAACTAAAATCATTCAAATTATTTTCTTAATATTAATATTAGTATAATTTATCGTAGGTATTTCCATTTCTAATTCATTTATCCATTGTCTTCCTAACAAACTAATTTTACCAAAGGTTTAAATTAGCGAAAATGATTATATTTAACAAATCATAAAGATATTGGAACATCATATTTTATTTTTGGAATTTGAGCAGGGATAGTAGGAACCTCATTAAGATTATTAATTCGTGCTGAATTAGGTACTCCAGGATCTCTAATTGGAGATGATCAAATTTATAATACTATTGTAACAGCTCACGCCTTCATTATATTTTTTTTATAGTAATACCAATTATAATTGGAGGATTTGGTAATTTGATTAGTACCTTTAATACTGGGAGCCCCTGATATGGCATTTCCACGAATAAATAATTTATAAGATTTTGATTATTACCACCCTCTCTTACCCTATTAATTTCAAGAAGAATCGTAGAAAATGGAGCTGGAACTGGATGAACTGTTTATCCCCCTTTATCATCTAATATTGCTCATGGAGGAAGATCAGTTGAGTTAGCTATTTTTTCCCTTCATTTAGCTGGAATTTCTTCTATTTTAGGAGCAATTAATTTTATTACAACAATTATTAATATACGATTAAATAATATATCATTCGATCAAATACCTTTATTTGTTTGAGCTGTAGGGATTACAGCATTTTTATTATTACTATCATTACCAGTTCTTGCTGGAGCAATTACTATATTACTAACTGATCGAAATTTAAATACATCATTTTTTGACCCTGCTGGAGGGGGGGATCCCATTTTGTATCAACATTTATTTTGATTTTTTGGACATCCTATAAACTATATTTTAATTTTACCTGGATTTGGAATAATTTCCCATATTATTTCCCAAGAAAGAGGTAAAAAAGAAACTTTCGGTTTTTTAGGAATAATTTACGCTATATTAGCAATTGGATTACTAGGGTTTATTGTATGAGCTCACCACATATTTACAGTAGGTATAGATATTGATACTCGAGCTTATTTTACTTCAGCAACTATAATTATTGCAGTACCAACAGGAGTTAAAATTTTTAGATGATTAGCAACTCTTCATGGAACACAAATAAATTATAGACCTTCCATACTTTGAAGATTAGGGTTTGTATTCTTATTTACTGTGGGGGGATTAGCAGGAGTAATTCTAGCTAATTCCTCTATTGACATTACTCTTCATGATACTTTTTATGTAGTAGCTCACTTTCATTATGTATTATCTATAGGAGCAGTATTTGCTATTATAGGGGAGTTTATTCATTGATACCCATTATTTACTGGATTATCTATAAATCCTTTTATATTAAAAATTCAATTTTTAATTATATTTATTGGGGTAAATTTAACATTTTTTCCCCAACATTTTTTTTGGGGTTAGCTGGAATACCTCGACGATACTCTGATTATCCAGACTCTTATATTTCATGAAATATTATTTCCTCATTAGGTTCCTATATTTCTTTATTAGGAGTTATAATAATACTAATCATTATTTGAGAATCAATAATTAACCAACGAATTAGAATCTTTACCCTAAATATAAGATCTTCTATTGAATGATATCAAAATTTACCCCCAGCTGAACATTCTTATAATGAACTACCTATTCTAAGTTATTTCTAATATGGCAGATTATATGTAATAGATTTAAACCCCATATATAAAGGTCTATCCTTTTTTTAGAAATAGCAACATGATCTAATCTCAACTTACAAAATGGAGCCTCCCCATTAATAGAACAAATTATTTTATTTCATGATCATACATTAGCTATTCTTATTATAATTACTATCCTAGTTGGATACTTAATAATTTATTTATTTTTTAATAAATATATTAATCGATTTTTATTGGAAGGTCAAATAATTGAATTAATTTGAACTATTTTACCAGCTATTACCTTAATTTTTATTGCATTACCTTCTCTACGTCTTTATATTTATTAGATGAACTTAATAACCCATTAATCACCCTAAAATCAATTGGACATCAATGATATTGAAGATATGAATATTCAGAATTTTTTTAATGTAGAATTTGATTCTTATATAATCCCATCAAATGAACTCTCCTTAAATAGATTTCGTTTATTAGATGTAGATAATCGAATTGTTCTACCTTTAAATAACCAAATTCGAATTATAGTAACCGCTACTGATGTAATTCACTCATGAACAGTCCCAGCTTTAGGGGTCAAAGTAGATGCTAATCCTGGTCGACTTAATCAAACTAACTTTTTTCTTAATCGACCTGGATTATTTTTTGGGCAATGCTCTGAAATTTGTGGGGCAAATCATAGTTTTATACCTATTGTAATTGAAAGAGTGCCAATTAATAACTTTATTAATTGAATTAATAATTATTCATCATTAGATGACTGAAAGCAAGTACTGGTCTCTTAAACCATTTTATAGTAAATTAGCAATTACTTCTAATGAAATAAAGAATTAGTTAAATAATATAACATAAAAATGTCAAATTTAAATTATTACTAAGTAATATTCTTTTATCCCTCAAATAATACCAATTAATTGATTTATATCTTTTTTCTTATTTATTTTAATTTTTATTATAACAATAAAATTAATAAAATCAATTTAAAAAAAAATAATCTCAATTGAAAATGATAACAAATTTATTTTCTATTTTTGACCCATCTACTAATATTTTTAATATATCCATTAATTGATATAGAACAATTATCGGAATTATATTCATTCCTTATGAATACATTTTGAATACTTCCTAATTGATTTTTATTATTATGAAATTTTATTTTAACTAATCTACATAAAGAATTTAAAACCTTATTAAAAAATAATTACTTCAATGGATCAACAATAATCTTTGTTTCTATATTTTCATTTGTACTTTTTAATAATTTCTTAGGGTTATTCCCCTATACCCCCAGGGGGTGCCGCCCTGGACTCTCCTCCGTCCAGGAAGTGGTACAAGGGGATGCGTCCCCGGGGCCCCGAGCCGCCACTGTCACTTTCCCCATTCACTCCGTGACAGTGGTGTCCCACCTATCCACTCTCCAAATCCTCGTATTCCTTCCCTTCCTTCCAAACCTCCTCCCCAAATACCCCTCCCATCCCACGCGACCGTCAGCGTTGAGCTCCGCTCCGCTGACCGTCGAGGAGAGGGCAGCGCGGTTCTGCCCCGCGCGCCCAGAGTACGAGGACAGTGGCGGCGGGTCCAGTGGTGTGGCGAGAGTCTCGCCACTGGGCGCTACCGCCGAGCGTTATCCCGTGTTGTGTCGTGGATCACGTCTCGCGGCCACACAGGACCGCGGGGCTTGCCTTTACCGGCTGGCCCAAGTGGATGAGCACCACAGTAAAAAATCTCCTAACACCTAAGTTGCGGCGCAGGATGAGAGGTTTTGAGGTCGGGGGTGTAAACCCGGCCGCTACTGCGGTCCACACCCCATTTTCTTTTTAAATCGTTGAGTACTCGTGGGAACAGCATGGATAATTTGAACTTTGAAACAAAATCTGACGAAGTGCCCGTGAAGGGCGGTGTTGATGTCAGAGGAGAGCCCGAGAAGGGCAAAAACAACGCGAAAGGGCCCGCGAAGGGCGGAGATAAGAGCTTATACTCTCGCTTCTTATCGGCGATTTCCACGCCGGAAGAAGCCCCAAGCTCATCCAAAGCTGGCTCCCGCACAATGCGGTCTGAGCCGCTCGACGAAGGTGACCTGTCCTTATCCGGACTATCAGAGGACGAGGACGAAGTCTTCGCTGGCAAGGCCCCACCAAAAACCCCGGCCCCCAAAGCGCCGGAGTGGAGGGGAAAGAGTCAGCCGAAAAGCAGCCAGGAGCCTTAACCACGCATCACGCGGAGCAGGCGGCGTGCTGATTTGGAGGCAGAATCGGCGTCCTCGTCCCATAATCCACCTGTGGACGAGGCGGGGGCATCCACCAAGCCCCCCCTCACTAAAGAAGGAAACGCCAGGGACGTCGCGCGCAACGAGGCGCTGCGACGCTACCTGGCCCTAGATGAGCTCGAAGAGCTGATGGAGACATCGGCACCGCCGTCGAGTTCAGAAGACGAGGAGGGACCGGCCCGCAAAACCCCGGCCAAAGCAAAGGCAGCAGCAAAAGCGCTGGATGCCAAGCGCGGAAGAGACCGTCCCCCAACCACAGGGGAGTATGTGGGTCTGGCGAACGCCAGGAAGGCGCTCGCTGAGGCCCAACGCGCGGAGCTAGAGCTCCAGGCGGAGAGGGAGATCGCGAAGAGAGCCTCGGCGATGGCTGCCGCGAGGGCAAAGAGGCTTCAAGCCGGTCCAGCCCTCGCGAGCCAGGCCCCTCCCAAAGCTCGTGCTGCTCACGCGGAGGGCCTCGTGCGGCAAATTGCCGATTCGCTGGCGGTGGTCACGAATGTGGCCAAGGTGTCAAAGGGTCTAAAATGGACCCTTAAGGATTCGGCTGCGGCCATCCAAGAGGCCTCAGAAGAGCTCCTCAGCCGGACATCTTCCGAGGAGGTCGCCCTCCTCCGTGCGGCGAATAGACGCATGGAGGTAGAGATTGCGGATCTCCGGAAGGAACTGAGGAGCCTTCAGGCGGAACTCACCCGGCCGCAGGCCGCTCCAGAGCCGCCACCGGTTGTACCACCGCCAAGCATTAAGAAGACGATGGCCGCGAGCCTGAACCAGCTTACTCTCGCAATGGAGAGCAGGTTCGCGGCCATGGAGGAGCAGATGCGCTCGACCTGGCTGACACCCACATCAGGGCCAGCCCCCATGTCGAGCCCTGCTCCTCGAGCCAGACCCACACCCCCGCCGAGCCCCTCGCTCATCTTTGGGCGCTCGGCTGAGGAGTTCCCTCCCCTTCCCTCTCGGAGGGAATCAACTGAGACGGCGGTGTTGTTGGCTTCCGCGCCATACAATCCAATACCATCCACAAGCCTGTCCACCGGCCCTCCCTCTCCCAGCCGTAGCCGAGGAGGGCTGGACGACGGTCGGGAAGAAGAAGGCCAAAAGAAGAGCCAACCAAACGCCGTCCGGTACCCAACCGGGAACAACCACCGCCGAAACGCAGTCCACCCGCGCTCGGCGGCGAGGAAGGAGAGGACGCAAGGGAAAAGGACAGGGGGACGTGGCGCAGGCTCCGGCCTCGCAGCCCCCCCCCCCCCTCCTCTACTCCCAGCGTCCAACAAAAAAGGAGAAAAGCCTAAGGAGAAGAAGCGCCCGCGCTTGCGTCCCCCAAAATCCTCCGCCGTCGTCCTGACGCTTCAGCCAGGCGCGGCGGGCAGAGGGGTGACCTTTGCGAACCTCTTCTCCAAGGCAAAGCGTGAAATTCGGCTGGCAGACCTCGGGATAGAGGGCGGCCTTCGGCTCAGGAAAGCGCGCACTGGAGGGCGGATCCTGGTGCTCCCAAGCGCCAACGACGCCTCTAAGGCAGACGCCCTGGCCGACCAACTGAAGACCGTCCTCTACCCCGAGGACGTGCGCATCTCCAGGACCGAGAAGACTGTGTGTCTTCGCGTCTCGGGCCTGGACGACCATGCGCACGAAGAGGACGTGGTAGCCGCCATCGCGCGCACCACCGGATGCTCCCAAGGGAGCATAAAAGCGTCAAAGGTCCGTCCCGGCAAAGACGGGATGGGCCAGTGTAGTGTACAGTGGCCGCCTTCCCCCCGCGAGCCAGTAATAAACGTGCTCTCTTTGTATACGGTCGTTTTATTCTTACACCTAAATAGTCCACTGGCGACGAGTATAATACTTGCCCTCGCGCGCATTGCAAGATGGCTGCCATAATCGGCAACTTAAATATTTTCGATCACAAAAGCCAAGAATGGCAGATATTTTACGGAAAATTAATTAATTTCATAAAATTGAATGTGATACCGCCGAATAACTGGTGTGCAGTACTATTAACGCATTTCTCAGACGAATCTTACCGTCTTGCTAAAAATTTAGTGCATCCACGGAGTTTGGACGACGTCACCTGGTCGGAACTAATTGGCGTTTTAAATAACCATTTTGAACCAAAACGTTCGACTTTTGCCGACAGAGCAAAATTCTATGATGCTGTGAGAATCGACGGCGAGAGCATAGAAGATTGGGCGGCACGACTCAGAGGATTGGCGATATATTGCAACTTTAGTGCTGCTGAATTAGAAACGGTGCTCAGAGACAGATTTGTGTTGGGGCTCAGGGCAGGGCCGGAAAGAGATCGCTTATTTGAACAAGAATTAGCGTCTCTCACCCTGCCTAAGGCCATAGAAATAGCACAACAAGCTGCATGCGCTCGCGCGGCACGTTCCTTCGTCGACGCCGCTGGGGAGCATCGAATCAAACAGGAAGAAGCAATGTACCACGTCCGCGGGCGCCGGGCGCAGGGCGCTGTGGCGCGAGCGGCCGCCACTGGAGCGGCGGCGGACGGGCGCTGTTTTGTGTGCGGTTTACGCAACCATGTGGCGGAAAAGTGTCGTTTTCGTAATTACAAGTGTTTGGTGTGCGGTGATAAAGGTCACCTTAAAAAAATGTGTGTCAAAAAGTGCGGGAAGATGTCGATAAATAATATCGAACCAACTGATCATGTTTGCAACGAATGCGACCTCAACAATTTAAGGTATGCGAACTTTGAACCTATTAAAGTAGATGTAATGATAGATGGTGTGCTTATGACCATGGAACTTGATTGTGGTGCAGGTCGCAGTGTTATATCCGAGAATTTTTACTTTAAGTATTTTAAACAATACGAATTATTGAAATCGAATCTTGTATTTTGCTTGTACACGAAACATAAAGTCACTCCTATTGGTCATTTCAATTGTTATGTTTCTTATAATAATATTCAACGTCAAATACAATTTCATGTAATTAAAGGAGGAGGGCCACCTCTCCTTGGACGTGACTTTATGGCTCAATTTAATATTAAATTAGTTTCTGATAACAATAATTTGATAGAATTGTCCGGAAATAGGGAGGTGCAACAGATTTTAAACGAATTTCCTGAGCTTTGGAAAGAAGAACTTGGGTGTTTTAATAAATTCGAAGTAGAATTATATATAAAGGAAAATTCTGTACCAAAATTTTTTAAACCGCGACCCATACCGTTTGCCCTGAAAGAAAAAGTAGAAGAAGAATTAGACCGATTAGTCATGTTAGGTATTTTACAACCTGTACAATTTTCTGAGTACGCAACCCCTATTGTCCCAGTTTTAAAAGACAACGGAAAAGTAAAAATAGCTGGAGATTTTTCTTGCACTTTAAATAAGGTTTTAAAGATTGATAGATACCCATTGCCTCATATAGAGGAAGTTTTTGCTAAAATTGGAGGCGGACAGCATTACACAAAGCTTGATTTAAGTAACGCTTATAATCAATTTAAAATCAAAGATTCGTCTCAAAGCTTAACTACCATTAATACGCCTAAAGGCCTGTTTAAATATACACGTTTAGTATACGGACTTGCCAATGCTCCAGCTATTTTTCAGCGTTCAATTGAAACACTAATTGCCGGCATTGAAGGCGTGGTTTGCTGGTACGATGATATTTGTTTAACGGCTCCCACCCGAGAGCTCCATCTCGCCCGACTTAGAGAACTATTGAGTAGGTTACAGAATGCTGGATTAAAGTTGCAAAAAGACAAATGTTCATTTTTTCAAGAAAACGTAACATATTTAGGTTATGTGATAGATAAGGAAGGCCTGCGAACGTGCCCAAAAAAGGTAGAAGCTATATTAAATGCCCCGGCGCCTACTAATACAACAGAGTTGAAGAGATTTTTAGGCATAGTTAATTATTATAGGAATTTCATTCCGAATGCATCCTCGATGCTAAGTGCATTGCATGAACTGTTAAAAGAAGGGGTTCCTTGGCGATGGGAAGAACGCCACGATCGGGCGCTCCATGCTGTCCAGCGTGAACTATGCTCGGAACGCGTACTGGCGCACTTTGATCCGCGACTGCCGCTTATCCTAACGGTGGACGCAGGGCCAACCGGCCTCGGCGCGGTTCTTGCTCATATAGATGACAGAGGTATTGAGAGACCAATTGCATTTGGTTCAAGATCCTTAACCCAAAGTGAAAGAAATTATAGTCAAATTCAAAAGGAAGCGACGGCTATAATTTTTGGTGTCAAAAGATTCCATCAGTACCTATATGGACGGAGTGAACCCTTCATTCTACGAACAGATCATAGACCGTTATTATCCATTTTTGGAAAGAAAAATGGTATTGCAGTAACGGCCGCCCTACGTTTACAACGTTATGCTGTTATGTTATCGGCTTATAATTATACCGTACAGTACATAAGCAACAAAAATAACATCGTGGCAGATTATTTTTCCCGCGCTTCTATTCCATATAGCGTTACTGAAGCCCTTGAAGGAGAAGAGGAATCACTGCCAATACCACTATTATTTATGAATTCCACCCTAGAACCGGTTTCATTCAAACAAATGGAGCGAGCTACTGCTAAGGATAAAACGTTACAAACGGTATATCTCGTAGTCATAGACGCATTCAGTAAGTGGTTAGAATGCATTCAAATGAACTGTGGCACCTCCACTGCCGCTCTTATAGTTAAATTAAAAGATATCTTTTCTAGATTTGGAATTCCATATTTAATTGTGTCAGATAACGATATTAAAATTTGTTCAGCAGAATTTCAAAATTTTTGCAAAAATAATGGTATTAAATATTTAAATTCTCCTATATATCACCCATCTAGCAACGGACAAGCAGAAAACTCGGTTAAGACATGCAAAAAGATGATTAAATGTATTCTTAATGAAAATAATATTTTGTCACAACGCCAAATCCAAGAGAAATTATTAGGATTTTTATTTGAATACCGTAATACCACACACAGTTCAACCGGTTCCACTCCAGCTAAGTTGCTGTTCGGACGTAATTTAAGGTCCAGAATAGATTTGATTCTTCCGAATGACCCTAAGACCGAGAAAGGTCATTAATTATAAGAAGTTTTTATATTTAAGTTAATATTTGTATTTTTATAGGTCTTCTGAATAACATGGGAGGAGTGTAGTGTACAGTGGCCGCCTTCCCCCCGCGAGCCAGTAATAAACGTGCTCTCTTTGTATACGGTCGTTTTATTCTTACACCTAAATAGTCCAGCCAGACTGTGGTGGCCTGCCCGGTGGCGGCCGCCAAGCAGCTCCTCGCTGCCAAAACGAAACTCCTGGTGGGCTGGGCCTCCGCAACCGTTGAGGCCCTGCCCCATAGGCCCCAAAGGTGCTACCGCTGCCACGAAGTCGGACATGTGGCGGCGGTATGCCCCTCGGAAGTAGACCGCAGCGGCAACTGTTTCCGCTGCGGTAAAGATGGGCACCTGGTGACAGGCCCCTGCTTGGCGAAGCCGCACTGTCCACTGTGTGAGGCCGCGGGCAGGCCAGCTAGTCACCAGTTGGGCTCGAAACCCTGCGGGGCCAAGAAGCCCACCAGGAGAAAGGTCCAGGCCAGCCGGATGGCGCCGGGCGAGACCGCGGCCGCGGCGGACGCTCCAACCGCCGCGGGGAGCGGGTCAGGAGACGCCCGTGCTTAAATCACAGCCACGGGAGGGCGGCAGCGGGCGTCGAGGTCTGGGGGATCCATATAGACCTCCGCCCGCACTAATGCCGCGAGAGGGCGCGAGAGGCAGCCGCGCGACACTCTCAGGGCCGGGGAAACACCATTCCCCGGCCCGCACACAGGAGAGGCCGCCTCTGCTTATGAGGCGGCCAGCCGCTGCCGGGGTCGCGGGCTAAGCTCGCGCACATACCGTGACCCCGGCGCTAGGCGGAAAGAAGGCTCCCATGGGGTTTTAGTGGGTATACCGGCAGCCGGTCGTATTGAACCGGCGTCGGGGAACCCCACACACCGGCCGCGCATGATCCCCCGCGCGGCTGACGGTGCGGTAACGCATTTCCCCATGTAAAAAAAAAAAGGGTTATTCCCCTATATCTTTACTAGAACTAGTCATTTAACCCTTTGTCTTTCTTTATCTCTTCCATTATGACTTAGTTTTATAATTTATGGATGAATTATTAATTCACAACATATATTTATCCATATAATTCCACAAGGAACTCCCAGTATTTTAATACCATTTATAGTATTAATTGAAACAATTAGTAATATCATTCGACCAGGAACATTAGCTGTTCGATTAACAGCAAATATAATTGCAGGTCATTTACTAATAACTTTACTTAGATCTACAGGTATCAACATACCTAATTATCTAATTATTTTTTTATTAATAATTCAAATTATACTATTAATTTTAGAATCAGCAGTTGCGGTTATTCAATCTTATGTTATTGCTATTTTAAGAACATTATATTCTAGAGAAGTAAACTAAAAACTTTATAAATGACAACTAATTCAAACCACCCATTTCATCTAGTAGATTATAGTCCATGACCTTTAACAGGAGCTATAGAACCTACCCCGAGGGCCACCCTGTGGAGTTTGCCAGGCGTAGGGGCGTCACAGTCGAGTACCTATGGTCTATATCCTGTGACGCCCCGTGAAAGCGCGGGAAGGGGCGCAGGTTAGGTTTAGTGGGTA
The DNA here is from genome assembly GCA_012273795.1 of Dendrolimus punctatus. Lineage (NCBI taxonomy): Eukaryota > Metazoa > Arthropoda > Insecta > Lepidoptera > Lasiocampidae > Dendrolimus > Dendrolimus punctatus. The sequence continues at coordinate 61,105 of JAABVI010000056.1, read as the reverse complement.
GTCGGCGGACGGAATCTCACGACTACTACGCTCACGTAGTCATGCGTAGAGATTCCGAACGCCAGGAGTCCCACACACCCCTCGGACAACCCCCCCGGGCCCAAGGCAGTGTCGCAAGAAAAGACATTCCCCTTGCGTTATCAAAAAAAAAATCGGTACAGCAGCAGTACCGTACTTGGCAGTTAAGAGCTTGCAGAAGACAGCACATGATGAAAGTGCAAATTTCCCTGCAGCATCTGTAAGGGTAATAAATGATTATTATATCGATTACCTGTTAACTGGATGTAACACCGTAAGGGAAGGAGGTGAGGTATATTAACAGATGAATGAGTTACTAAAAAAAGGAGGATTTGAATTACAAAAATGGATGAGTAATAGCAAGGAGTTGTTGCAAGCAATCAAAGAAACATCATAAGCAAGGATGAGATTTGTGAAGAACTAAATCTAAAAACGGACGAAGTAGTGAAGCTTTTAGGACTAACCTGGAATTGAAGAACAGATGAATTCCGTTACTAGGTGACTAGGATACTGAGGAAACTGGACCTGTAACAAAAAGAAAAATTATATCACAGATCGCACTGTTGTATGATCCGGTAGGATGGGCAACACCTTGTGTAATAGTAGCTAAAATATTGATACAGAAGCTGTGTGTTATGTATTAATTAAACTACCGTAATTTATTAATGCGGATTTATTTTCTATATAGCATAAATTGCGGATGTAACTGTTGAGACAAGCCAACGGGAGAGACACACAGGTGTGAGCGAGTGAGGCATAAGATTGCATTCCTCATAGTTGCGTTCCATATACCACACTGTCCCACCCTTATACCAAAATATAAAGTAATATTATTAATCTTACTTAAGTAAACAGTTTTTACAACTACCTAACTTATATATATCGAAAGACACCTTAATCCTAAATTATTAAAATTCTATGTTGCTTCTAAAGTCTGGGAACAACATTTGATTAACATGGCGTTTCCATTTCAATCCTTCCACATCAATAATGTAACTTACCCCCGGTACTGACTCTTCTATTATCAAACCCTGAACCCATAACCTGTTGCTTTTCCTATAATCCTTGACCATCACTTTTTGACCTACTTCAAATTTTATTTCTCTATTTCCTTGTTTTCTCCTATCTACCTTCTCCTGCGCTACTTCTGAAATAGGGGGTGGTCGCAGAAGGTTAAACCTATTCCTAATCTCCCTACCTAACATTAAGCGTGCTGGTGATACTCCTGTAGTACAATGAGGCATACTTCTATAATCAAATAAAAACAAATTTACAGCTGATCCTATGTTATGCTGGCCACTTTCTTTTATTTTAGTGACAGCCGATTTAAATGTTTCCACAAATCTCTCTGCTGCGCCGTTTGTGGCTGGATGATAAGGTGGTGTAAATGTATGTTTTATTTGATTTATTTTACAAAAATCTAAGAATTCTTGACTTGTGAAACTACGTCCATTGTCAGTGACTAATTGAACTGGAAAACCAAATCGAGTGAATACATTTAAAAAAATTTCAATTGTACGGTTACTAGTGATATTTGTCATTTCAAATACTTCTGGCCATTTTGAATAACTGTCCACTATTATGATAAACATTTTATTATAAAACGGCCCCAAAAAGTCTGCATGTATCCTATACCATGCCGATGTGGCTACAGGCCATGGTTTTTGTGTTAGTTTTGGTGTTTTGCTATTTTGTAAGCATATGATGCAGTTTTTTGTTATGTTCTCTATTTCAGAATCTAGGTTAGGCCACCAAAAATATGATCGTGCAATTTCTTTCATTCTCACGATACCAAAATGACTTTTATGCAATTCCATTGAAACTAACTTCCTAATGGACTGTGGCACTAAAATACGATAACCCCAAAAAATACAGCCTCTGTCTAAAGACAATTCCTCTTTTCTATTGTAAAAAGGCAACATTTCCTTGTCAATTTTTTTTTTATTTGGCCATCCATCATTTATATATCTTATAATTTTTGAAAATATCACATCCCTTTTTGACTCTATTTGTATATTTTCCAATTCAATGATTCTACGTTAGCCTCATTAATATAACAAACAGCACTAGAGTTTTTACTCATCAATAATGAATGTGTTTCTTTAATATTACATTTTTGTTCAGTTTCCACTGTTCTAGATAAGAAATCAGCCGGATTTTTGGAAGATTGAATATGCCTTACTTTATAATTAAATGCAGAGAGAAAAATGGCATAGTGCTGTAATCGTTTGGCAGCCATTTTTGGTATGCTCTTTGTTGGGCCAAATATTCTCACTAATGCTGAGTTATCTGTTTCTAGTTCAAAAAAACGACCATAAATGTAATTATAAAATTTTGATATACCAAAAACGATTGCGAGTGCCTCTTTATCCACTGTGGCGTATTTCTGTTCCACTTCGTTTAATTTTTTACTGGCAAAGGCAATTGGTTTTACTACACCATTTTTATCCCTATTTGATAATACTGCACCTAAACCCGTTTCAGAAGCATCACATGTTAAAATAAGTGTTAATTGTGGGTCATAATGGTTTAAATTACTTGTAGATGACAATTTTGCTTTTATTAATTGAAATGCATTTTCACATTTTAAAGTCCATTTAAACCTATCTTTCTTTGTACATTCATAAAGTGGTGTTATTATAGTAGCCATATTTTTTAAAAATCGAAAGTAATAATTAATTTTGCCCAAAAATGATTTTAGCAGGGTTAGATTTGTCGGAGATTTAGCATTCAATAAGGGTTGAATGTTAGTTTGTAATATACTAATACCATTTTTGTTTACATGAAATCCAAAGACTTCTAAACTAGTAGTAAATAATTTGCATTTCTCAGGTTTTAGTTTAAATTCACTCTCTTGTAATTGACTTAAAACCTGACATAAGGTGTCTCTTGTAAATTTTTCCCTTTAATATAAATGTTGTCAATGAATACAATTACATTTGAGATCTTACTGAGCTTTTTTACCATTAAGCGTTGAAATGCACCTGGTCCAGAGGTAACACCATAAGGTAAGTAATTATACTTAAATGTTCCTACTTCTGTTATAATAGTGGTACAATTTTTACTTTCTGGGCTGAGGGGTGCTTGGAGATAGGCCTCTTTTAAATCCAGTTCGCAGTAATATTCACCTTGTCTGAGGGTATTTAAAATATCATCAATATGGGGAAGTGGAAAGTGATCAATCTCTAAACATGGGTTTACTGTGAGTTTATAGTCACCGCATAATCTCACTGAACCATCTGGCTTCATAATAGGTACCACTGGTGTGCCCCATTCATTATGTTCCACTGGTGTTATACGACCATTATTTAATAATCTATTAATTTCATCATTTACCTTTTCCCGCAATGCAAATGGTACTCTTCTTACCGGTAAACATCGTGGTTTAGTACCTTCTTTTAACTTTAATGTTATTGCTTCACCTTTGAAGTTACCCCACCCCTGGCTGAATACTTCTGCGAACTGTTCTTTTATTAATTGTTCTGCATCTGAAACATTTTGGATTAAATTAGTTCCAATATTAAAGGCCTTGTTTACACTTGGAGGCCATAGATCTAGTTCATGAAGCCAATCTCGACCAATGATTCTAGGGGCATTATTTTTTACTACAAAAACATCTAGCTTTTTGGCGACTCCATTATATTTGACTGATAAATTTGTTAATTTACCTAAAGGTTGGGTGATACTTTGGTCAAAATTTTTAAATAATACATTACAATACTTTAGTTCTAATGTGTCAAAGTATATTTTTTTTATCATAAACAGACATTACTGTCACATCTGAACCCGTATCTAACTGAAACGAAAATTCATAACCATTGATATTTATAGCTAAATAATATGGAGGTATCCTACTTACACTTACGCTATATGTTTTACATTCATCAAATAATGATTTGATGTCACTTTCTGGCTCATCTGTATAATTGTCAGTAGCATCTACTGTGTTGACTGGCCGGTTTTTTGAACACGTCCTAAAAATGTGTCCCTGTTTTCCACACTCACTGCAGTATTTTTTTGCAAGATTACAATTAGCTTTGGTGTGATTATTCTTTCCGCAACAGAAGCATTTTATGTTTTGTGGTGTTTTGATATACTTGTTTTGCTTTTGTCTTGTTCTAATCGTTTTGGGTTTATGTTCCCAGAAAAATGTACTTTCTGTTGTTAAATTGGAATTATTTGATGCATGTCCTGAATGTATTAATGCAGCTTCTACAGTTCGGCCCACTTCTATGCATTTTTCCAGGGTCATTTCTTTGTCACTTTTCATCAGCTCATATTTTATCAACTTTGAAGTGAACCTTCCATAAATTTTTCTTTAATTTGGTCTTCAGCATCCTTAAATTGGCATTTTGTTGCTAACTTTCTCAGCTCTAGCACATAATCGTGTATGTTTTCTTGGGGTAATTGATTTTGTTTACGAAATTCTACTCTCTCTATGGCCGATGTCAATGGTTTATCATATTTATCTTTAAGTATTTTACACAGTTGCCCATATTGCAAATTTTTTGGTTTCAAAGGTGCACATAAATATGTTAATGTCTCAAATACTGTTGGTGACAGTTTTGTAATCAATAGTGGTACCCTTTTGGTGTCACTTATATCATTTATCTCGAAGAGGCATTCTAGCTGTTGCTCGAAAATATCCGATTTTTCTCCATTAAATTGTTTTATTTCAATCGCTAAAGACATGTTTTTAGTCTTAGTTGTTTGTTTTAGTTTGTAAAAATCGCTTAAAAGTTTCCGTAAGTTGTCGATATTTGTATTAGGCGGGTAACTAATATTTTCTTCATTTAAGATTTTTTGTAACTCTTCCTTAGTACATTTGTAAATAAAAGTTCTTCTCCCGATTTTATTAAAAGTCTTCTTTTTTCTTTTGATATTATACTTTCTTCGTCACCACTTATGTTCGAGAATTCTGATTCTGACATGTGTGGATGTAAATAATAATGAAGTGAGGTGAGTGTACGAACGAATGATTTATTAAGAACTTGCTCACTCTTGCTGCGCGTCGTAGATTCGTGAGTGTGCCTAATTTCACTTTAGGCGTCACTTTTGATTTTATAAGTTTTTTGGATATTGTGTTACCTATTTAAACCGAATTTATACTTTAAAATGCACTGAAAGTTCCACTTTTCGTCGCCACTTGTTATGTATTAATTAAACTACCGTAATTTATTAATGCGGATTTATTTTCTATATAGCATAAATTGCGGATGTAACTGTTGAGACAAGCCAACGGGAGAGACACACAGGTGTGAGCGAGTGAGGCATAAGATTGCATTCCTCATAGTTGCGTTCCATATACCACACTGTGGATATCTGGAATGAGATGGGATGATGAAGTTACAGGAAATCTATTAGGGGAATGGAACACTTACCGGGAAGGACTGGGTGTTTTGACACAAATCAACATACCTCGATGGCTCGGAACACGCCTCGATGACTCTGTAGTACAATTGCATGGATTCTGCGATGCTTCTAAGGTGGCATATGCAGCAGCGATTTATTTGCGAAGAATTGATGCAGCTGGAAATATTCAGGTGGCTTTGGTTACGGCTAAAACTAAAGTTGCGCCAATTAAACAAGTGTCCATCCCCAGATTGGAACTTTGTGGAGCCGTCCTGGTGACTAGACTGCTTTTGGAGGTTGCAGAAACTCTGAAAATACAAAAGACTTACCTTCGAGCATGGACAGATTCGACCGTTGTTCTAGCCTGGATCAATAGTCATCCTGGTCGTTGGCAAACTTTTGTTGCAAATCGGGTCTCGGAAATATTAACTACGCTGGTTTCAAAGCAATGGTCACATGTAACGACAAGCCAGAATCCAGCAGACTGTGCCTCTAGAGGTGTTACCTCTTTGGAGCTACTCAACAATCTAATGTGGTTCAGCGGTCCAGAGTTCTTACGCAATAAGAATATCAAATACAGTAAGCCTACAAATGTTGAAACTCATTTAGAAGAAATTAAGGTGCACTTATTTGTACCTACTCTACTCTTACTGCGCTAGTTATCGCTGATGCGCATGTTAAGACTTTACATGGTGGTATTCAACTCATGTTGACATATCTGGGTACTAAGTTCTTTATACTAGGGGCAAAGTCGATAGTTAAAGCATTTGTTCAAAAGTGTATCACATGTATAAGGTATGACGCAACAACATCAAATCAGTTGATGGGACAATTGCCAGCTGTAAGAGTCACACCAGCCAGATCTTTCAAAAGCAGTGGAGTGGTTACGCAGGTTCCATAAACATAAAGGCAACAAAAGGAAGAGGTCATCATGCATATAAAGGCTATATCTGCTTATTCGTCTGCATGGTGAGTAAGGCAGTACACATAGAACTGGTAAGTGATTTAACATCACAGGGGTTTCTAACTGCGTTTAAACGGTTTGTTGCTCGCCGAGGTCCTTGAACAGATCTTTGGAGCGATAACGGGACTAATTTTGTGTGAGCAGCTCGTGAACTAAAGAATTTGCTGACTTCAGAAAATTCAACTATTCAAGAGGAACTTTCGAAGGCTTTAGCTACTAATGGGACATCTTGGCATTTCATTTCACCACATTCGCCGAACTTTGGTGGACTATGGGAAGTTGGAATCAAATTGATAAAGTTTCACCTGAAAAGAGTAATTGGTGACGCTACGCTAACTTATGAAGAATTGTCCACAGTTCTAACCCAAATAGAGGCCTGTTTGAACTCGAGACCTTGGGTTCGTCTCGATACGGAATCGGATGCGATTGAAGCTAACACCGGGGCATTTTCTTGTAGGTGAGCCTCTTGTCACAGCCCCAGATTATAATTTTGAGGAACCAAATTTATCTTGCCTTTGGCGATGGCAGCTAGCGCAAAGAATGATGCAGAACTTTTGGAAGTGTTGGTCTCAAGAATATCTTACAAAATTTCTGCATCGATATAAATGGGCGTACCAAAACCCTGAACCTGGCATTGGAGATATAGTTCTAATTAAAGAGTGCCACCGTGCAGATGACTTCTTGGACGAGTGGTTGCGAAACATGTAGGATCGGATACCGTCACTCGGGTTGTTACTTTACGTACAAAGAATAAAGGTGAAATCAAACGGCCGACATTTAAATTATGTATTTTACCTGTGGCCACTTAAATAAAGAAATGTTTAGGTTTAAGGTATATTTGGAAGATATTACTCTCGTTTCAATTTTAAAATTTGTTATTTGCAGTGCTGTGTTGTAAACTCCCACCAACCAAGGACAAACATTTTGGTCAATTACTTGCACACATCATTCTCGGTAGCTTCATAGTGGGCGGTGATGGTTTGTAAGGCCAAATTACATTTGTCCTTAGTGGACGGTGTGTATAAGTTTCTTTGTACCAAACTAGATGGCGCTGTACGCAATTGAATCGCGCAAACATTTTATTTGTATTAGTTGTTGATTACTGGATTCGTAGGTTCGCGCTCTCGGTTCGGTATAGAATAAACATTTTGTACTGAAACACGCATTTTGTACATCTTGTGCACTAGTAGTGGGTTTATTTTTAGACAATCTAACGCTTTGTGAATATTATTTGCAGGGCCTGTTAATGTATTATTTAATAGTTTTATTTTCTTGGTCATTTCGTTAATTTCAAATTGTTGTGCGTTTTGCGATACATCAGTTGATTTTCGTTTCTTCGCTCGTGTACCTAGAAAAAAATGACAATGTATATTAACGAATATTTTTAATTACATTTATTGTGGTTTCATGTCGGATCTATATATCGAATATTCCAAACTCATAAACGGACCGATTTAAGCAAAAATGTTCCAACCCACAGCCTCGACAATTTCGAGTTTTTGTCACCTATGTACTTCAAATAAGGTATATTTTAACATATCAAAGACTCATAACTCTATGTCAATAATTGACGAAAATCCGTATGGTCCAACCCAGAGCTGAAATGTCGAAGACCATTTTTTAAAATGAATAAGTGTTTCAAGCTATTAGAATCATTTTTGCATTTTCATGATTGCCCTGACATGTGTGGTTTTTTTGCTATAATGATTCAAACTATTGCAACAATCATGCGGACGTAGTTATGCGAAAACGTTCCAACCCACAAGTCACTCAATATTGAGATACAGTGACTAGTATACTTTTTTGACATTTTATGTCATCCTAGAAAAATATTCCAGTCTACGTGTAATATTTCCTTATGTATATTTCTTACTGTATGTTCAAACTCACAACTTTTGCCAATCAAATCCTTTAATTGAGAATAAAATGTCATTATCCGTCTGGAACGGTTTTATTTAATACGATTCTAAATTAATATTTTTATACAATGGTTCATTAATCTTGAAACCTTTTAGCAAATCCATGTAATGTATATTTTTCCTGGAAATAATGATCCTATCTGTTTGGAACGTTTTAGCTAAATAACAAAAGTGGTGCATAAACGATTCAATAATCTTGAAACGTTTTAAAAAACCTATGTAATGTATGTTTTCTTGGAAATTGTGATCCAATGTATTTGGAACGTTTTAGCTAAATAACAAAAAGTGATGCATAACCGATTCAAAATGCGTGGATCCTTTTGATTTTTAGCGTTAAATAATTCTTTTTAATATTAATAATGAATAATATGTTATAAAACGATAAACATTTGTTATTAATTAAAATATTTCGAACTACGCAAGTGAGCACTTTTGTCAGTGCTTACTTGTGCAAGCGAGACAGGCTATGAGTCATCCGAGCGTTAAATCCCGGTTACCTTCGGAGCGTTCACTCCGACGCCTAGGGTCCACTTTTCTACTCCACTACGCGCGGTCTTCAGCATCCCCCGTTTTGAGACCATTGGCACGCATGTCATCCTTCACGAAGTTAAGCCAGCATTTCTTGGGCCTTTCCCTTCGACCGGGACCTGGCGGACGCGATATGGCTAGACATTTGTTCCCCACGTAATTAGCCGGTCTGCGTAAAACGTGGCCGTACCAGCGTAATCGACACTCTTGCAATTTGTCTGCTATGTCACGGGCATGAAGACTGCAGCGGATGCGGGAGTTCCAGACCTGGACTTTCCGCGTCACTCCACACATCCATCGCAGCATATTCATGTCCGTGACATGCAATTCTTGTTTGTGTCGCTCAAGCACTGGCCATGCTTCACTGTCATACAAAAGGACAGGTCTTATGATGGATTTATAGACCTGTCCTTTTAATTTGACCGGTATTTTCGGGTCACAAATGACACCTGTCACCTCACGCTACTTGGCCCAAGCTGCTATGATTCGGGCCTTGACGTCGAGGTCGATATCCCCGGACGCACGCACTAAGGACAGATCCCAAGTACTTAAACTGATCCGTGTGCTCGACCGTATCTTCGCCTATGCGCACGGATGTGGAATCTGTAGTGTTGTAGGCCAAGTACTCAGTCTTCGCCACATTTAGTTTCAAACTGCTGTTCTCTAGCGACCTCTTCCACGCATTTACACGTCCCACCAGGTGCCCCCTTTACAAATCTGCCAGCGCGATATCATCAGCATACATAAGCAACCATGGAGGTTGCTCATGCGCATCTCTGATGCTGTTCGACACTTCGTCTAATATCACGCTGAACAGAAACGCTAAGGACCGATCCCTGGTGCACGCCTACGGTAATGGGGAAGGGTGTGGTGTCGCCAACAGCGATCCGAACTATGGAATCGGAATCACGGTACATATCGCGGATAATGTCGATATAGGTTTCTGGCACCCCTTTGGACCTCATTGCCCACCAGATCATCATGCGAGGATCAAAGTCGAAGGCCTTATGCAGATCCAAAAACAAGAAATGCAGAGGCGTCTTCTTCGTCCTGTATTTCTCCATGATGATCCTTAGGGCCAAAACAGGGTCCATGGTTCCACGCCCTAGACGAAACCCATATTGACATCCCGAGACAGTGCACTCCTGCCGGATCTGATAGTCGATTATGCGCTCTTGTTTCTTAATCCACTATGAACTAATATGGTGGTGCGGGTGACAAAGGTAAGAATTTGTTGGTGATGGTAGGAGGCAAAATCCACAGCCTGGTAGATAAAGCGGCACTTACCTGCAGATTCCCAATCCTCGTTCCTTAGAATAGCACGCTCAGCACGTCTTCCGAAATTTGCGTATTATTTGCACCAACAACTGGAGCGGGTTTATAGGTAAAAAAGCGTTCTTATGATTGCACTTAATGCGCGTGCGGTGATCGCGGGGCCATCGACGTACTGGACCGCCCGTCGGCACGAATCATGGTTGGCCGACAGGTGGCACCACCTGTCTCTATCGAGCGTGCGGATTTGCGGAAAGGAAAGGAAAGGTAGGTAATATAAGGCGCAAGGCGCCTAACCAATCATTATATATTGCATTCATGCATATCACTACGTAAAAGTTTTTTGTATTGTGTTGTGTCTGATCTGAGTTTTTAAAATAATGGTTATGATTAAAAAACTCAATGTAGATACGTATAAAAATATTGATACAGTTATACTGTTTTCTTAAGTTTTCGCGACTTGCATACATAATAAAACTACGTTCTAACGGTTTTAAGCGCGGTAATTTATTAAGTTTTGGTTTTTCCGACGTTTCGGCCGCTTTTCAATGGCTGTAGTCACGGATGACAAAGGTGACATCTGTGCAACGAGTATTGTTAAAGTTTTATCTAGCCTACCGCCAACTTGTTCATTTTTATTATTTAGGTTTAATTTTGTTTATGGTTATTAATTACTCTATGGGAGCCTAATCTAATTTACCACCGCTTCACAACATGTTGTGGCTTGAAGAGAAGAAGCGGCGCCAGAAACTCGTCAGCAAACATGCATAGTTTATTTTATATATTAAAATGGGTGGAAGGAGAAAAGTCTTTTTCCTTCCACCCATTTTAGCCAAGTGGTGGTGGTTACATGCAAGAGAAATAAAAATTGTAAAAGATAAAATGTTTTCTATTTTTATGAGGTCGGCATGAGAAGAAGACTATAAGGAGTTGCATATAGAAAAAATAATCAAAGGGGAAACACGTCAAATAAATCAAAATTATTTCTGCCTGTTGTGGCCTGATGGCAAACGTATTGTTCCACCAGAATTAAGTGATTTGCAATCAATGTATCAATATATTTCTGATTATTGTCTCCAATTTTATAAAACTTTTACAAGTTCGGAGGACATCATCGATGATGTCGATGGATTTGGCGGGAACTCAGACTTCGACATACAAGTTGATAACATACCCGATGACGATATTAAATTATTAACCGTAATTTCACACAGACTTTAGATACACAATTAAAAGCATTTTGGGAAATAGAGGAGATCTCATTGTCAAATAAACTATTTTTTTCTAAAGATGAAGGTGCATGCGAAAAAATATTCGTCGAAAGTACAAAGCGTTTTGATTACGGTCGCTTTTGTGTGCGCATGCCACTGATCGAGCCGGCCGATTCGCTGGGCGATTCACTCGCTCTGGACGAAAACCGGTTTCGCTAGCTCGAACGCAAGTTGTCACGGACTACTGCTGATTACAAACAAATGTATAATGAAATTATGTCGGAATACTTAAGGTTGGGACACATGAGCCGCGTTTATGAATATTCACCACCTTATTATTTTTACCTCATCACGGCGTATTCAAAGAACATAGTAGCACAACTAAATTAATAGTAGTGTTCTATGCAAGTATAAAAACGAGTTCGGGAACGTCTTTAAATGACATTCAGTATTTATAATGATATTATTCAGTATGATATGTCCGAAGTTAAACAATGATATTTTTTCAATTTTATTGAGATTTCGTCAATATAGATTCGTTGCTTGCGCCGATGTCGAAAAAATGTTTCGAAAAATATTAATTTCCGAAGATCAAAGAAATTTACAATCAATATTGTGGCGCGAAAATTCATCAGATGTATTAGGTATGTACCAGCTTAATACGGTCCCATACGGCACGGCGTCCGCGCCTTATCTAAGCAATCGGTGTATAAAACAGCTGGCTTTAGAATGCACGGATGACGTTATTAAGCAAGTTATCGACGAAGATATTTTTGTTGACGATCTTATTACCGGACATGACAATTATTAATCTAAGTTATTAGAGATATGCGATGGCGTGTCTAAAGTGTTACTGTCGGGTTGTTTTCCTTTAAGAAAATTGCTATTTAATATGGAAATTTAAAATTCGGACTCCGTTTTTCCTTCTCGAAATTTGTCTCTGGATGAAAACCATCAGACGAAAACATTAGTCCTAGTGCTAGGTACTTTCATTTTCCGGATGATCTTCATTTTACCACTAAGTGCAGTCAAGATTTAAACAATATTATTACTAAACGCACTATGCTTTCGACAATTTCACAAATATATGACCCATCGGGTCTTTTGGCCCCTACTATAATTATAGCGAAAAATCTATTGCAAAAATTATTGTTTGGTTGTCAAGATAGATTGGGATGTCCCTATACCACACAGTGTATTGTCAAAATGGCACAGTTTTATCTCGAATTTAGGGATTTTACAAAGTATACGTATTTCGCGTTATTGTTAGACACGAAAATGCCAAGCGAACCGAGCTACATATATTCTCCGATGCATCTCAAGATGCGTACGGCGCGTGTGCGTATATAGTATAGCTATGTAGATGACAACACGATTGCAACTATTTTATTATGTGCGAAGAGTAAGGTCGCCCCAGTGAAACCGGTAAGCATAATTATAGAGCTATGCGGTGCGTTATTAGGTGCCAGATTACATGCAAAGATAATTAAATCAATGAGTATAACTTTGGATAAAATCTAATTCTCGGACAGATTCAACCATCGTTCTAGGGTGGTTAAGGATGTCACCTTCATTATTAAAAACATTTGTACAAAACCGTGTTGTAGAAATTAATGAACTGACGGTGTCAGCTGTACGTCAATCAAACACAAGCGATCGAGTGGAACTGAACTTTATTTCTGATAAAACACATTCATTCATTCTCATTCACTCACAGACGGGTGACTTATCGTGGTTTCATGTTAGCGGCAAACAAAACCCGGCTGATATTCTATCGCGCGGAGAGCAGCTTGACGTTCTACAATCTTCAGACGTTTGGTGGCGAGGGCCGGCTTTCTTGCGCGATTCTAACTTAAACTGGGCTCATAATAGTAATAGTGATGTACAATCCCCAATGCTGAGATTGTAACTAACATTACAAGCGGACTGTATTATTGCGAATTGTTTGCAAATCTATACGAAGAACGGTAAGTTAGCCAGTGAGAATAAAACTACAACGAGTAGGTCAACTCACCTTGCAAAGATCGGGTTCGAGTCCAATGGTCGGCGCCGACTGCTTTCTTCGTGAACACAATTTTGTTTCAAAACGAGTAATTTTACCACTCGTGACAACGATGCAGCACGGATGCACTGGTTGACGACAATTGCGAATATTTTTCACCAAATGCGAAACGAGTCTCTTGTGAGGTGAATTTAACAACGAGCGATTTCGAGATATGTCCGTACACGGTGAGTGAGCGAGTGACTCTCGAAACAATATCTACCCTCACTGGCTCACGCGACAACAAAATAATACTATTCTAACCCGAACGAAAACTATCGCTAATGTAGCAAATACGAATTAAATTAAACCATTTCATGCTAATTAATATTAAAAAACTACTAATAAGGAAGCGGTTTGTACAACTCCGCCCACCAAAATACGATTATGTATTTTAATTATTTAAAGGGAGAGTCTCATAAGAGATCTCCGCAATTCACCTAATTGCATTTGAATCATGATTTTGTCACGTTCAAGATACAGTGAGATGATGCGACCGAACAACGAATATATTGGGTTCAGCCGTTCGGCTATAACAACAACTAATATAGGAATTTTAGGCAAGCTAGCAATAGTATGCCATTTAGCGCGTACGTTATTAGTGTTTAAATATTCCAAGGAGCAACGCTTCCAGAAACTTATTTGCAATTTTCGAAACAATCGCCAACGATTACGATAATTTAAAGTAGTATTTCATTCTGGAATTGTTTTTAGTGGTTTATGAGTAAGAAAATTTATGCCCGAGTAAAGACCGTCTTGTCATTTAAACCCGGATATATTATAAAATGTAAGCAAAATTTCAAAAATATTTCTATTTGTTCTATTAAAGTAAGAAATTGGTTAAGAGCAAAGAGTTTGATTTTAACAGTACGTATTCGATATGACGGAAAAGTACGCGATCTATTATCACGATATGCTAGGCGATGTGCGAAAAATAAATAATGTTTACAAATGTATTCTGTACTGTTCTGTGTGTTACAAACACTAGGATAATGATATTCCTGGTGAATATCAACGACAACGAAAGAAGTAAAACGGTATTGGCTAGTGTTAAGAAACACCTGGTAAATTGGCAACACCAATTTCGAATACATGCCGTTTAACAGGCGCTTAATATTATCCGAACATTTTTCATATCCACCGACACAAAAATAAATTATCATCCATCGATTACAAGAAACAACAGTCTCTTGAAATTTCTACGCTTTTATTTTATCCTGTCTCCGCAACATGGTCCTGGATCGTCACCGGATACCAATTTAAGAAGAAACCAGCGTTTTAAATAATATATATTGGAGATTAATACTTGGAAATACGGAAATATTACCGGCCGAGTCGAAGGAATTTCACAGTGGATACGTGGTGATAAAATATGCTTTTAAACCTTTAATTTTTACCCAACACTCTATTTATGGTGTAAGTATAGGTGTAAATTAGTGAAACAAAAGGTTAGTAATATAACTTATTGTATTTTTAACATTTAAAACGTTAATTAATATCTGTTGCATTGTAGGTAACCTTTATTTTGCAGTCAGTAATTAGAGCAATAAATTGTACCTTTATGTACAGTACAAGATTTGTACATCATTTATGCTTAATTACATATTGTTAACTACATTATAAACCTGTGTAACAAATATTTCTTAATACATATAAGTAATACATTAGAGGTCAAAGTTCACCTTCTCTGTCAATTCAATTTTTGTTCACAAATAATATTTTAATTAATTGCAATCTTTACCATTGTTATTACTTAATTATTACACTGTATGATTGTTCTTTTTATTGTAATTGATTATTAAATATGTATCAATAGAAAATTTCCTTTTAATTGAAATAAAATAAAATTATTAGCTGTTTGGTTGAAAATTCTAGTTGTATATGTAGGTACTTATAAATTACTTATTTATGTAATTAAATTAATTGTTTGCCTAAATTAATTACTTCTATTATTGTATTGGTGTTAGGAAACTTATATAAGAGTTTACTTTTCATACATTAAGCTTTCAAATTGTATAATTCCAGGTTGACTACCCCAGTCTTTCAGAATGGCCGAGGAAAGAGACTTGATTAAAAAGCGAGCCAGTTTTAAAGGGCGTTTGACTACATTTATCAGTTATGTAGATTCACTTTCAACGCCTTTATAGGATTACGAGGTAACGGAATTGCAATTGCGTATTAATAAAATGGATATGTTATATAACCAGTACGATGAGGTTCAGTTACGTCTGGAATGCGTTGCTGACAAACCCGACATACAATTAGCGGAGCGTACATCCTTTGAATCGCAATATTATAAAGTTATAGCTAAAGCTCAAGGCTTGTTAGGTGAGCAACAACGAAAAGATAACTTTGGCTCAGCATGTGATAAATGTTCCAATGTTGGTAGTGAAAAATATTCTCAATCCAACAAACATAAATTTGTTAAGTTGCCGACCATACAACTACCTAAGTTCAGCGGTTCCTATGAGAATTGGTTAGAGTTCCGAGACTCGTTTAACAGTCTTATTCATTCTAAAGATGAGATTGATGAAATAAATAAATTTCATTATAGAATAGAATAGAATAGAAAACACTTTATTGTTCACCAAAATAAACAATTACAGAACAAATAATTATAATAATTAAACGGCAAAACAAAAGGCGGCCTTATCGCTTAAAGCGATCTCTTCCAGGCAACCTGACCGAGAGGACACTTATTAACTACTTACGTCTAGGTAAAATTAAATTAAAAACAAGTAAAATAAAAAGAAGGAACAGTACATGTGGACAGTAAACAGCTAAGTTAAGAAAGAAGAATAGGAAAATATATATCTTGTTATAAACTAAGGTAATGGTTTTTGACAGATTTTTTAAATATGGCAAGTGATTTAGCTTTTCTGACATCTACGGGTAAGGAGTTCCAAAGATAGACAGCCTGCACAGCAAAGGATTTGGAGTAAAATGTTGAAGAATGTGCAGGTGCCTTTAACAGGAGGTTATTAGAGGAGCGCAAATCGAAGGTATGTGATGTATGAAGGAAGTTGAAACATTCCTTAAGGTAAGGAGGAGTATAGGGTATAAATAGAGTACGATATAATAAACGTAGAAGATGAGCATTCCGGCGAAGTGAGATTGGCAGCCACTTGAGTTTTTTTCGATATTCAGAAATGTGATCATATTTTTTTAATTCAAATATGAATCTAATACAAACATTTTGGAGACGCTCAAGTTTGATGAGCTGCTCTTGGGTGATATTAAGATAACAGGCATCCGCATAGTCAAGGATAGGTAGTAAAATTGCTTGAACAAGCGAAATCTTAGTGGCGGTTGGAAGGATTTTTTTAGTCTTCTGAGTGAGGCATAGGATACAAAGATCTTGCGACTTAACTCGGTAATGTGGGGTCGCCAACACAGTTCCTTGTCGATGATTACGCCGAGATTCTTGACTTGATCACTAATAGGAATATGCGAATTATGAAACATCACATTAGGGAGTAATTCAAAATCAATTTGGGACATTGTTCGAGAGCTACCTATAATAATAGCCTGAGTCTTACCAGTATTAACGGTAAGTCCGTGAGAAATACTCCAGTTGTGTATACGACTCAAGTCATTATTAATAACCTTAATAGCATCATGTAAGGCTTCCTTTGGAGCCTGGGTATAAATCTGCAAATCGTCTGCATAGAGATGATAGGAAGAAGATAGATTTTCGGAGATGGTATTTATAAAAATAGAAAATAAAAGAGGAGATAAAACGCCGCCCTAAGGAACGCCAGCAGATAGATCTTGCCATGTCGAAAACATGTCATCGATACGTACACGCTGCTGGCGTTCAACCAGGTAACTGTGAAACCAATCAATTGCAGATGGAGATATGTTGAGAGAGCGGAGAATTTCGATAAGTATATCAAAATCCACATTGTTAAATGCACTGCTAAAGTCGAGCAGTAACAGAACAGTCACTAAACCTTTGTCCATACCACAGCGGATGTCATCAGTAATTTTGACTAGTGCAGTTGTTGTGCTGTGGCCTGGTCGAAATCCAGATTGAAAAGGATTCATGAGGGATTGTGTGTTGAGGAATATACTTAGTTGATCATGAACCAAACGCTCCAGGATTTTAGAGAGAAAAGGTAGGATAGATATAGGACGAAACTCTGAGAAGGATAAGGGATTAGGTTTCTTGGGTAAGGGAATAACTTGGGCTTCTTTCCATAGAGCAGGAAATGTACCAGTGGATATGGAGTCATTAAGGATCTGGGAAATTGTAGGACTGATGATGTCAAGAATGGGGAGTATCATGTTTCGACTAATTCCGTCACTGCCAACTGCGTTAGAAGTGATTGATTTAATAGCTTTCACAACATCACATACAGAAAATTGATTGAGACAAAAGGGAGAGCACTGAGGAGTAGGAAGAGAAGAAATGAAATTAAGCGTTTCAGACTTAACAGTCTGATTAAAAGTTGAAGTGGTAGCAAAATGCTGATTTAGAAGATCTATGTTTAATTTATTAGAATTAGATATGGGTGTAGTTTTACCAACTCCCAGTGATTTAAGAAATTTCCACACTTTTCTAGGATTATTAATATCTATTGACTCGTGAATATACCGGCGTTGTGCATCCCTACATGCTCTATTGCAGCGAGTCACATTTATTAAAGGTCTTTAGATGATAGTTATTCAACTAATGTTTGTTGTTTTATTTTGCCGTCTATTACAACTAACATACCTAGTCGAGAGGTGAATTTATCTCAACTTGAACTTCCAACAAACATTTGCTTAGCTGATCCTACTTTTTATAAGCCTGCCGAGATTGATATGCTTATCGGCGCTGATCTCTTTTGGGATTTGTTAGGATCACATAAAATAAGTTTAAGCAATACTAAGACCGTCTTGCATGATACCAGATTAGGTTGGCTGGTATCTGGCTCTGTTGAAGTTGTAAATACTGCATTGTCGTCGTCCGACATAAAATGTAACTTTACCAATGTTCAGTCTCATTGTCAGGAAAATAGTATGAATGATATTAATAAACAATTAGTTCGTTTTTGGCAGTTAGAGGAAATAACTAGTTTATCTCCTTATTACTCATCTGAAGAAAAAAGATGTGAAGAACATTTTGTTAAAAATACTTACCGTCTTGGTGATGGACGTTTTTGTGTGCGTTTACCACTCAAACAAGATTTTAAGGTATTAGGGGAATCTCGCAAGAGAGCAGTGCATTGCCTTTTATCTTTAGAAAGAAGATTAGAAAATAATTCTAATAATAGGTGTAGGGGATTGTTCCGAGGGATTCCCAATAACACACACTAGCTTTTTGATAATATATATATTTTATTACGTGAGAGCAGAGTTTGTTGTACATGTAGTTAAATGTGAAGAGGAGGAGAGAAAGGTGGCGCTGCTGTTGCAGCGCACCAGTGTTGCTATAGTATAAAATAGTTAACATACTCCCGCCCTTTTATAAGGACTATATTTATAAAAAATAGTTTAAGTTATAAAACAGAGATGTTACAATATAATGAATTTGAATTTTAGTAGTAAGTAAATGTAGTACAATATTTTGTAGTAGTATGTAGTGATTCTATATAATAATAAGTAGTAGTAAGTAGATATGTAAGTTCTTATAACTAGGTATTTTAAAATTAAGCATAAGTATTTTTAAGTTAAACATAAGTATTCTTAAGTTAAACAGGTAAGTAATATAATTAGTTATAATTTGACAAAGAAATTCAATTATAATTTTTGATTATTATATAATAAAATCAACTTATGTATGGGTCTTGTAAAATCACCTTTAGAAGTTCTAATTACTACAGACCTAATTAGTTTATCAGTTTTATTAATATTTGTAGAAATAACCTTGCCCAGGGGCCAACAGGTTGGAGGTGTACATTCATCTTTGATTATGACTATATCTCCTATATTTAGGTTTTTCTTTATTTCTAACAATTTGTTTCTGTTTTGTAATTCAGACAAGTAACTAAAAAAAAATTGTTTCCAAAATCTTTGTTTTATTGACAATAACCTTTGATATATATTTAATCTAGATTCACTGTGGTCTAGAATATTAGGTTCTGGTATATCACTAATTGATGTACCTATAATGAAATGAGCAGGTGTTAGACATTTGATATCATCTGGAAGATCTGTGATTTTACACAATGGTCTTGAGTTTACAATGCTTTCAATTTGTACTAACACTGTATATAATAATTCATAAGTTAATTTTGTGGAACACAAGTGTCTTTTTAGTAATGATTTGACTGATTTTATTCCTGCTTCATAAATACCACCCATGTGACTTGCTAGGGGTATAGTAAATTTATATTCTATAGAATTTGATGTAAAATAATCAATTATTTGACTATATGACTTATCACATTTAAACATTTTATATAAATCATGTAACTCTGTTTTAGAGCCTTTGAAATTAGTAGCATTATCAGTATATAAACCGATTGGTATACCTCTACGCGATATGAATCTCTTTAATGCACATATAAACGCTTGTGAGCTGAGATCTGTTACTAATTCCAAGTGTATTGCTCTAGAAGCTAGACATACAAATAGACATATGTAGCCCTTTGAATATTTACAATTACGAGACATAGCGCTCCTGACAGCTATAGCACCACTAAAATCAACTCCAGTGTGAAGGAATGCTCTCTTTAGGGTTACTGTAGGACTGGGGAGACTTGCCATTTGTTGACTGCATGTCTGAGCTCTAAATCTAGTACATCTGACACAATAATGAATAACTTTCTTGACTTCATTCCTGCCGTTTAGTATCCAGTATTTTAGTCTAATGTTATATAAGGTAGTTTGAATTCCAGAATGTAGCAATTTTTCATGATAATGTTTAGCAATTAATGAGGTTAAGTTATCTTTTGATGGTAGAATTATTGGATGTGCTTGTGTGTATGGAATGTCTGAATGTTGGATTCGACCTCCAACTCTTATGAGTTTGCTCTCATCCATAAAAGGGTTAAGTTTCCTTAGTGGACTTGATTTAAATGTATATAACGATGAGGTTAAGCATGAGATAGTATTTTTTATTGAATGTAATGTGCTTGGGCTATTTAGTGAATGTAGTTCTGATCTTTCTTTAGGAAAATATTTAAGTTGAATTATGAGTAGTATAAAGTTTGTAGCTATACTATGTTCTGAGACTGTAAGATAAGAAGTAATACGTTTTTGTTTTCTTATATTATTCAAAAATCTAAAAATGTATGCTGTTATTCTTACTACTTTAGTAAAATTTGAGTATCGACAGAATATGTCATGGAAGAAAGTATAGTTTATGCTGATATCTGTATGGATGGGTTGTGTGACTGTGTTTGTAGAATGAAGAGTATCTTGATTGTATGAATTTTGTTCTTTCAGAGTAGGTTCTGATAAAGGCCAAGAATTAATATCTTGTATTAACCAAATTGGACTATTCCACCATAATTGACAAGATGGAAGATCTTTAGGCATCACACCTCTAGTTATCAAATCTGCAGGGTTTTGTTTGGTATTGATATAATACCAATAAGTGTTTGGTGTAGCTTCTACAATTTGCATTAAACGGTGAGAAATGTAGGAATCATGTTTATGTTTGTAAGGTGACTTTATCCAGCTTAAAACAATGACAGAGTCTGTAAATAAGTACACTTTATCAATTTTTGTTTTATTTCTTATTGAAGTGGTAAATTTTTCATATAATTTAGATAACAATAAAGCTCCATACAGCTCTAGTCGTGGTATACTTTGTTGTTTTTTGATTGGTGCTACTCTTGATTTTGCCATAACAAGATTACAAGTGTCATTTGTGTTTGGGTATGTCGCTCTTAAGTATAGGCAAGCGCCATAAGCTTTATTTGAGGCATCACAAAATCCAATTAAATAAATTTGTGTAGGAATATCTGTGAAATACCATCTGGGAATATTGATAGTTTTTAAATAATGTAATTGATCAAAAAACTGTTGCCAAATATGTTGTAATTTGTGTGATATATATGAATCCCAATGTACATTTTCTTTCCAAATGTCTTGCATAAGAATTTTGACTAAAATAGTAGAAGGTGCTAGTGTTCCAATTGGATCAAATATTTGAGAAATTTGTGATAATACATTTCTTTTAGTAGGTGTAATAATAGTCAAATTAGGAATTTGTATGTATAATGTGTCTTGTGTAGGTTGCCACTGTAGGCCTAGTGTTTTGACTGAGTCTGGATAATTAAAACTGTATGAATTGTTTTTATTGTATGTGTGTTGTTTATGCTGTGTGTCTTTTTCAGTATTAGGATCTGAAAGTGAAATTTGTTTTAATATTTGAGTATTATTAGCTGTCCATTTATGTAATTTAAAAGAAGCTTTTTTAAGCAAATCAATTAGTTGTAAGCATAATTGAGTACACTTCTCTAAAGAATTGTCTCCACTTAAGTAATCGTCCATATAACTACAATTGGTAATGCATTCATATACTAAGCTGTGAGTTTGTTTGTATTTTTGTGCTAGATCTAGCATTGTGCTGTAGTGTGTGTAAGTAGTGTAGGTTATAACAATGTATTTTGTATTAGGTAGTAAGTTCAGTTAATAAACGATCGTCGACGAGAACACTTGTTTCCTTTCAATAGCCCACACATCACATGGCGACCCTGCCAGTGGTGCGTCGCGGGCGCGCCGCTTGTAAAGTAATACCTAGCTAATTGCACCGAGCTATAAATAAGTGCATAAGAACTTTGGACAAACTTTTATAAATTTATGTGTCCCGCACAAACATATTTTTGTCATTACCTATACGCATCGTCTGTACCTGTTTATAAGGAGTTTAAGAAGAAAAACAAAGAGAATCTATTATACTAAGAATATGGGAGGACAAAATACGAAACAGGAAAAGGAAGAAATAGTCATAGCGCAGAATGCTGCTGGAGGAGAAGGAAATTCGGCAGTGGTTCAAGAGCTTCAGAGTCACATGTCCATGATTAAAATTTTCGTAGGAATTGTTTGCGTAATTTTCATCCTCGTCACCGGCGTGCTAGCCTACAAGCAATACCGGAAATGTCACCAAAAATGGATACAGAGAGAAGTGAGAGCTGAACTCGTAGAGGGTCTTCGACGTCGCATGTCATGGCGTAGAAAGTTGGAGCCAGTAGATGAAGAAAGTGGAAAGTGATTACAGTGAGTGGACAATTTAAATGGGTGAGCGATTACAGTTTATTCTAAACGACCTACAAAGTATTTGTTCGAATTTAAGAAAATTAGGGTTAGAAAGGAGAGAAAAATATAAGGACAGTGTTGAAAGTAAGATAGAAAACGCTAAAATATTGTTTAAGGAGTATTTGTATTTAGTAAAAAGTTTATACATACAGTATGTACAGGAAAATGCTTATTTTTTAGAATTGTTAAGTAAAGATATCGATTTAACTTTTAAGAAAATTTTAGGTTACGAAATAAAATCAGATATTGAAGTAGAGTTAAATATTGAAAGTGTAACCATGGACAAGTTCGATATTAAAACGGCGGCAGCCTTGATCCCCATGATGAACGGTACGGAGGAAATTACTGAAAAAATGGTAGATGCGATACAAATGTATGATTCATGCTTAAAAGAGCAAAGTTGCAAAGTTTTGTTAATCTCTTTTGTTTTAAAAACGCGTATCAATAAGACTGCTAAACTTAAATTAAAACAAAATTATGCAACTGTTACGGAATTGATAACTGACATACAAAAATATTTGCTAACTAAACAATCGGCAAGTTCTCTTTTAACGCAAATTAATAATATAACTCAAAAAGAAATGACTATAAAAGATTATGCAAATAAATTAGAAACTATGTTCGTTGACCTTACAATTTCGCAAGCCAATTCAAAACCAGAGGCATACGAAATTTTGAGGCCAATTAATGAGAAGTTGGCCGTAAAAAAATTTGCAGATGGTCTCCGTAATAGGAGATTGAGCACGATCATATCAGCGAGAGACTACACCGATTTCAAGGACGCGGTAAGAGCAGCTGAGGATGAGGAATCAGCGCAGCCACCGCAAGGCACCATGTTAAACTATCGGGGTAAGCGAAATTATTTTCCGTCAAATATATACA
Source organism: Dendrolimus punctatus (assembly GCA_012273795.1). NCBI lineage: Eukaryota > Metazoa > Arthropoda > Insecta > Lepidoptera > Lasiocampidae > Dendrolimus > Dendrolimus punctatus. The sequence continues at coordinate 37,726 of JAABVI010000056.1, read as the reverse complement.
GACAAAGTTACTCCCAAGGATACGGCTACAGATCCCAGCGCACCGCAGGTCATCGTGGTTATGGTAATTTGTACAGACACCCTGGAGCACCAATGTTCCAGCAACAGGCAAATAGATATATACGGCCGTCAAGGCCCCATTATCAATCTTATCGCGGACGCGTAAATACCTATAAAACATATCGGGGAGGACGTCACAACTCTCACCAGGCATATACAATGCAACAACCTATGTCACATACGAATAATCCAACTCCTACAAGTAATACTCAAGAAAATGCAGATTCCAGGCAAATGCAGTTTTTTCGGCCATAAAATACTAACTTGTAATCATGATACAAATTTTATAACAGCTTGTATAAACAGTCATACATATAATCTTTTGTTGGACACCGGAGCAACTTTATCAGTATTACATAGTGTTTACGCCATTTATAGCATTTTAATTAATAAAGTAAAATCCGCATTTATACATTCGATATGTGAAATTGTGGCTTTATGATAAATAAACTGTCGCCTCATTATTTATTTAAATAACATTACTTGAGTGCATGACGTATAATTCTCCGTCCCTTTCTTCCATTCATGACTCCCTATATTTGAGCCAAAGATACCTCGCTCACTGGGTCGGAAGAAATCGTGCGAAGAAAAGGAGGTAGTCGAATTGTGCTCTGTGCGTAAGCCGATTAATTGAAATTAATATTAAAACAAGTACTTTAAATTGTGTTGTGCTACAAATAATTAAATATATAGACTTAATAATAGTGGCCAGGCGATAAAGTAATATAGAAGAACCGTCGTAACCATTTGATGGAGATCTGGTGAGTTCCCTTTGTGTCCTTCCATCACTATACTGATTGTGCTCAAGATTTTATGATTTAATAAAATTGAACCAAAGCGTAAACATAATTGATCACTTCGACCGGATATTGTACAAATTTAAAATAATTGGGCACAATTTCACATATCGATAATAACTGACTTGAAATATCGTCGATAATAATTAACTAAAATGGCTACTTCAAAGTCTGATGTAGTTTTCGAACGTAATGTACGCAAATTACAAAATAAAATTAATGCATACTTTTCTCGAATACAATCTATTTATGATAGTTTGTCTCGATTGTCGGATGAGGAAAGTGTGAATGTTTTCATGTCGAAAGCTAATACAATTGATATGGTACGTACAGAGTTTATCCAGACACTTGATGAACGTAATGACTTATTGGCATCAAATGCAAGTGCGTCGGAACCCAGTTACGAGTCCTTGACAGCATTTGATGATTTATATTCCCGCGTTAAATATAAGTTATCGGAATTAATGTCATCGCGTCAAAATACGCACAATATGACAAATTCTGTAAGTGAGAACAAATTTGAGTCTCACCGACAGTGTCCGAAGCTACCGCGTTTAGAATTATGTTCCTTTAATGGTGATTTGGAAGGATGGCCTATATTTTATGAAACATTTAAATCAGCTATCCATGAAAATAATAATCTCACGGATAGTGAAAAAATTCAATATTTAATGGGGAAATTAACAGGTAACGCTCAAATTATTTGTCACGGTTTTATGCCTACCGCAGAAAATTATCCTGTCTTATGGCAAACTTTAGTAAATAAATATAATGACAAGCGCAGACTAGCCGCTAATTACCTGGACAAAATATTATCTCTACCGTCGGTTAACGAATCGGATCCCATTAGTCTTGAGAATTTTATTGATAAATACTCCTCATTAATTAGTTCATTAAAACAATTAAAATTTGAAAGTCTTGAAGATTTTATATTTATTCATTTAGGTTGCAAGAAAATTAATTTGGAAATTATGAAATCATTTGAAATGAGTCATTGCAACTCCGAGAAACTACCTACTTGCAATCAATTTATACAATTTATTAGAAACCAATCACATATTTTACAGCGAGTTTATAACTTCACAAACACTCAAAATTGTAATAAAAATACAGGACCTAAAATTAATTCACAAATTTGTGGAAATAGCAAATGTCGTTCAAATAATAATCAAAATAATAAAGTGAATACATTTGTTATTCACGAGCAATGTAGATGCGTATTTTGTGGGCAGATAGATCATTCTGAATTAAATATTTGTCCCAAGTTTAAATCAATGACACCAAGCGAACGTTTTACCTTCATAAAAAAGAACAAGTATTGTGTAAATTGTTTGAGGACTGACCACACAGTTCGTAATTGTAAATCAAAAGTTAGATGTAGCATTTGTTCTTATAGTCATCATGAACGATTACATTTCATAGATAATATGAATACAGAGCAGGTACTTCCATCCGTAAACACAGCTATGAACGGTAATAATAATAAGCAATTTAGTCAAATGTCGCTTAGTGATTCTGTCCAGTCGATCGCGCCGCAGGAAGAAATATTATCGAATTCTAATCAAGGTAATGGTGCTGTATCACTGTGCGCTTTAGATGAGCGATGTGCTAATGAATTCAGTTCTGATGCGCAGTCGAATAAAACAGTTTTGCTCGGTACAGCACAGTGCAAGATTTTGGATAATGCGGGAAAATTACATACCGTACGCGTATTAATTGACAGTGCGTCTCAGCGTGACTTAATTACACTTGAATGCTGCAATAAATTAAATTTACCAATATTTACATCCAAAATCAAACGAGTTTGCGGAGTAGGTGATGTAAAAAATGTAATCGAAGGGCATACATTTATTACGATGTGCTCTCAGATAGATGAATCTTTTCACGTCACATTCCAGCCCTTAATAATCCGAAAGATTACTAGCGAGTTACCAACCGCAAAAGTGGACATTACTCAGTTAGATTATTTAGAAAATATTAAATTAGCTGATTGCAATTATTCAGAGCCTGGCAAAATAGATTTAATTTTAGGTTCGGATATCTTCGCTCGTATTTTACTACCACACACTATATCAAGGGCCCCCGGAGAACCCGTAGCAATCAATACCAAGTTTGGATATCTTATTGTCGGTCAAGCTCCGGTATTAATGTCCCCTACAAAAAATACATATACATATTGCACATTAGACAATACATTATTACCTGAATACAATGCTCAAATTCTTAAGATGGAGAAGATGCCTAAAGCAAAACCATATAAGCAAGATGAACAGGATTGTGATAACCTTTGTCGTAATACAACTACTCGCGATAATTTAAGCCGCTGCCAAGTCTTATTACCATTTAACGACAGAGCATCTAAATTAGGTGATTCATTACAGGCTTCAAATCGTAGGTTACCTTCTTTCGAACAGAAGTTATTATCACACCCTGAGATTAAAATAAAATACAATGCAGTAATAAAGGATGATTTAAATAAAGGCATCACGTCTACAGTTGTAAATAGCAATAAATTTATTTTGAAATACCTTGAAAATTATAAGTCATCATGGCTCAACTTCATGCGAGTCATGATGTATATTTTTACATTTATATTTATAGTGTTTGATAGCTCTCATGTAAAAAATGCACAAATTGCAATTCTCAATGTTCTGAAAAGGTTTTACTTTACGAATAAATTAATCGGTATTCAATTTTGGAAAAACTTTTCATTATTTTTACAATGGCTTAGGACATTAGTTCACAATATTGTTTTTCTTATTGAAATGAAACTGGGAAATTTTGACTTACATTTTGATGTTCAACATGCTATTTTTCAAGCGGTTCGAAATTATTTCATAGCTTTAATTCAAATTGGCATTGTTTTACTTCAGTTTGAAAATAATGCACGTTTGATAACACCTTGTCCGATAGATATTATTGAGGAAATATTTCCAAGTCGTGACGGAGTCGTAAGAGTAGTTCGAATTAAAAGTCGTATATATCGAAGACCCGTGATTAAGTTTAATCGATTATCTTCACAATAGCTTCGGTGTGACAACATTCACATACAGTCCACTTCTCTCAACTATGTATGCATTTATTAATAAGTAAGAAATTAATTATTTGAATTATAACTTATATTAATTATTATTTTAATTGTATTATAACTAATTTACCCTCCATATTTGTCTTGAAAGAGCTTTACTCTTTCAACCTGGGGGACATGTTTACGCCATTTATAGCATTTTAATTAATAAAGTAAAATCCGCATTTATACATTCGATATGTGAAATTGTGGCTTTATGATAAATAAACTGTCGCCTCATTATTTATTTAAATAACATTACTTGAGTGCATGACGTATAATTCTCCGTCCCTTTCTTCCATTCATGACTCCCTATATTTGAGCCAAAGATACCTCGCTCACTGGGTCGGAAGAAATCGTGCGAAGAAAAGGAGGTAGTCGAATTGTGCTCTGTGCGTAAGCCGATTAATTGAAATTAATATTAAAACAAGTACTTTAAATTGTGTTGTGCTACAAATAATTAAATATATAGACTTAATAATAGTGGCCAGGCGATAAAGTAATATAGAAGAACCGTCGTAACCATTTGATGGAGATCTGGTGAGTTCCCTTTGTGTCCTTCCATCACTATACTGATTGTGCTCAAGATTTTATGATTTAATAAAATTGAACCAAAGCGTAAACACATAGAAGGGCGATACCCGAGAACGTAACTATAAACAAAAGCGATGTTATTATAAACGGCATCGGTGGTCAAGTTAGCGTGAATTACTTTGCTGACATAACATTAACGTTAGAGAACGGAGACTTGTTTTGCCACAGGTTCTATTTATTCGATTCATTACCATGCCGAGTCGACGGAATTATCGGATTAGATTTCCTGAGAACGAACTTCGCGAACATTGACTTATCAAATAACATGTTAACACTACTAAGAAATGGTAGAGAGAGCGTGGTACAAATTCATAAGAGTAGCGATTTTGAGACTTATTTAAATATTCCAGCACGTAGTGAGTCAATACATTTTTTGAATTGCAATTATAATGAACAAACAGATCTTGTGGTAAACTCTAAGCAGTTAACAGAAAATTTATTTTTGGCAGGAGGTATAGTTAGATCGAAAAACAATAAAATTCCAGTACAAATTCTGAACACTAGTGAGCAAGATATTAAGTTACCAGTATTCGAACCAAGTGTAGATGTATTAAACAATTTCGAGCAGTGTAAAATCGGAAAATCAAAATCGGATGTAGAAAGAGTTAAAAAATTACTACCTCAATTAAATTTAAATCATTTAGGGTTAGAAGAACAAAAATCAATAGAGATAATTTGTGCTAAATATTCTGATATTTTTTATTTAGAAGGAGATACATTAACAACAACAAATATTATGAATCAATCAATTACTTTGAAACCAAACGTCAAGCCTATTTATACGAAACCTTACAGGTTACCACAATCTTTAAAACCAGAGATTAAAAAACATATTGATAAAATGATACGAGAGGATATTATCGAAGAGTCAAATAGCGAGTGGTCGAGTCCGATATTGTTAGTACCAAAGAAAGTAGATGAAAATGGCAATAAAAAGTGGAGATTGGTAATAGATTTTAGAAAGGTTAATGAAAATATACAGGATGACAAATTCCCGTTACCAAACATGACAGACATACTGGACGCACTATCAGGAAGCATTTATTTTACTCATTTAGACTTGAACCAAGGTTTTTATCAAATTACTTTAGATCCCGAAAGCAGAAAAGTTACAGCATTCACTACCAACACTGGGCAATATCAAATGAAGAGATTGCCTATGGGACTTAAAATAAGCCCAAGTGCTTTCTCAAGAATAATGTCAGTAGCACTTTCAGGACTAACATACGAAAAATGTTTTGTGTATTGTGATGACGTCATTGTCTTTGGCAGGAACTTAAGAGACACATAATAAGAATTTAATTTCAGTTTTTGAACGATTCCGAAAAGTAAATTTAAAACTTAACCCAACAAAGTGTGACTTTTTAAAGAAAAACATTCTTTATCTTGGACACGTAGTATCAGCTGAAGGAGTTTTGCCAGACCCAGAAAAAACTAGAACTTTGCAAAATTATCCAGTTCCAAAAAACGCTGATGAGGTTAGAAGATTCGTAGCATTTTGTAATTACTACCGGAAGTTTATTCCATCATTTGCAGAGATAACAATCCCATTAAATAACTTATGTAAAAAACATCAACCGTTTGTATGATCCAAAGAATGCGATATAGCGTTTAATGAATTGAAAAAGAAATTAATTACACCACCTATTTTACAGTATCCAAACTTTGACAAGGACAATGAATTTATCTTACAAACAGACGCTTCAGGAAAAGCAATAGGTTCAGTATTATGTAATAGAGATATGAAACCAGTAGCGTATACAAGCAGGCCATTAAATAAAGCAGAATTAAATTACCCAATCATACAGAAAGAGTTATTAGCGATAGTGTGGAGTATTAAGTACTTCAGACCATACCTATATGGCAGAAAATTTACAATTAAAACTGATCACAAGCCTTTAATTTATTTATTTGGGATGAAAGACCCATCTAGTAGACTCTTAAAATTTCGTTTAACACTGGAAGAATACGATTTCAATATTGTTTACGTTAAAGGAAAGGAAAATGTTGTGGCAGATGCTTTGTCAAGAATTACTTTAACATCAGATGAATTGAAGGATATGAGTAATCAAAGTATTAATGTAATGACTAGAGCACAGAAAAAAAGATTGGAAACTTTTAGCGATGGTATACAAAGTGACCCTAATATATCGGCAGACAAAAGGATTGATCACCCTCGAGTCGCAGAGATATTACGGAAACCGAACGATACCATAGACTTAGTTTTCACAAGTGATAAAGAATTAGACAAATTAAGAAAGAAAGATAAAATAACATACGAAGAAAAATGTTTTGCGTTTGCACCGAGTGAACAAACGTTATATATTAATCTTAGGTTTAAATTACATTTCACGCGAGACGTATTTGTAAATGAACTAAGATATTTTTGTGAAAATATTAAAATAAAAGAACTATGCATAGTAAAAGAATATAGCAATACATTATTTATAAAGGAATTAATAAGCGAAATATATAGCAGAAATGAATGGTCCGGACCACGTGTTCTAATAATTGAAGGCGTAAAGAAAGTTGTTGACAAAGATGAAAAAACGTTTATATTACAAGACCATCATTTGCTACCAACTAGCGGACACGCGGGTGTTCGAAGAATGGTAAACAATATTAAAAGAAAGTATTTTTGGCCAAAACTTGAATATGATGTTAGGGAATTCGTTAAAAATTGTTCTAAGTGTCAGATAATGAAACATACACCTAGCGCGAAGGAACCGATGATTATCACTTCAACAGCTGAGTCAGCGTTCGATAAGATTTACTTAGATCTTGTAGGTCCAATAGACAAGGACGACGCAGGTAATATTTACATCCTGACTATTCAATGTGAATTGAGCAAATACGTGGAAGCATACCCAATACCTTCAAAGGATATATAGTGGGGTTTGGCCGAGTTTGATGTGGTGATGGATAAATGATCAAAATCCGGATAGTAGCACAGAGAAAGTTATTTAATTTTGTACTAGACAATACACCGAAGAGACAAATAATCACACACACAGTAAACAGTCAAAAACTATAGAAATTGAAGGAGTAAGAATAAGAGTGATAATATTTTACTAAATTAGCAGACGACACGGTTACACGATATAATCGCCGAGTACCCACTCGTTCGTTAGGCATCGGAATAATCACCGAGCGTTGCGGTGAAGCGAGTGTTTCCAATGCACGATATTTCTTGTACTTATGTACGATATTTATATATCGTGTTATAAGTATGTAATTTATAATTATTAAATATATGTACGTGTATGTGTTATATTGTAAATAATTATGTAAATATATGTAGATAGTAATAAATAGTAATAAATATTTTAGAATGTAAATAATGTAGGCTACATCACTCCCCCCCAGAGACCGTCACTACGGGCGATAAAAATTAGGAAACCGCACTGTTCGGCCTGAACGCGTTCTTTTGACGTTATCCTGAGCTGGGGCATTCTGCCCTATAGGAACAGGATAAGGAAGGGGACTAGAGTGGGGGTTGGGAGTAGTAGTGGGAGAGGAGGTAGGATTGGGCGATGGGTTTACAAGTATATAGGCTGGTTTAAGTCGGTCTATTGATACTGTAACACTCTTCCCTTTGACCTGTATTTTAAAGGTCTTGTCACCTCGCTCGAGAACTTCATAGGGTCCACTATACGGTGGCTTTAAAGCGCCACGTAATGAATCATCCCTTAAAAATACGTGGCTAGATGAAGTCAAGTCTTTGTGGATAAAGATTTTGTCTTTATTGTGCCGTGCTGCAGCTGTCGGTTGGAGTTTAGCTGCGAATTGGCGCAGGCGAGAGGTGAAGTCCGATATATCGGTGGAATCAGGAGCAGAGGCCTGGAAAAATTCTCCAGGTAAACGTAGCGGCTCGCCATATACCAATTCGGCGGACGACGATTGGAGGTCGTCTTTAAAAGCACACCTAATACCTAATAGAACTAAGGGTAACATGTCTACCCAATTGCTATCTTGGTGGCACATTATGGCTGCTTTCAACTGGCGGTGGAATCGTTCCACTAGCCCGTTACATGCTGGGTGATACGCGGTTGTTCTGCGATGTTTGAATCCGGTCATTTTTCCAAGATATTGGAAGAGTGACGATTCAAACTGTCGACCGCGATCAGTGACAATATCGGTAGGACATCCAAACCTAGATATCCACGATATTAACGCCTTTCCAACTGTTTCAGCAGTCATATCCACCATGGGTGTGACTTCCGGCCAGCGAGTGAAACGATCCACCGCTGTGAGACAGTAGCGATAGCTCTGTGAAATAGGTAGAGGGCCAATAATGTCCACGTGAATAAAAGAAAATCGAGCGCGAGGAAGATTGAACGTGCCCAATGGAGATGACACGTGACGATGAATCTTGGCACGTTGACATGCCAGACATTGACGAGACCACTCTCGACAGTCCTTGCGCACTCCAGGCCAAACAAATCGTTCGGCAACAAGTTTAGCCGTAGCGTTAGCGCCTGGGTGGCTGAGACTATGAAGACTGTCGAAGAGTCTTCTCCTCAAGTCTTTAGTAACAAATGGTCGTGGTGTAGGGGTACTGATGTCACAATAAAGCTCTGTTTGAGAGTTGGGAATGTTTAATTTTCTGAGGCGGAGTGAAGATTCTCCTCCCAGAAGCTGGATCAACTCTGTATCAGTTGCTTGTGACGAAGCCAGCACATCTAAATCGATTGACATCTGCAGTTCCTCAATCCGCGACAGTGGATCAGCGACGACATTGTCTTTTCCTGAAATATGTCTTATGTCGGTCGTGAACTGCGATATGTAATCGAGGTGACGATACTGCCTTGGCGAACAGTTAGCCTTCCTTTCGCTGAAAGCGTAACTGAGTGGCTTATGATCGGTAAACACCACGAAGTGTCTTGCCTCTAGCATGTGTCGAAAGTATTTGATGCTTTCATATATGGATAAAAGCTCGCGGTCATACGGTGAGTACTTTTGTTGGGAGAGACTCAACTTCCGAGAGAAGAATGCGAGAGGTTCCCATGCGTTATGTTTGAATTGCTGCAAAACTGCACCCATTGCCAGATCGGACGCGTCTGTTACCAGAGCAAGATCGGCCTGGCAGTCTGGGTGGGCCAGTAATGCTGCATTTGCGAGACTTTTCTTGCATTCGTTAAAAGCTAACAAGGCATCACCGGAAAGATCAATTGAATGCGATGCCTTAACGTTGCCAGTAAGTAAGGCATTTAAAGGGGCTTGAATGGAAGCAGAGTTGGGTAAAAATCGCCTATAAAAGTTGACCATTCCAAGAAATCGTCTGAGTTGTCTGACTGTTTTAGGTGCTGGGAATTCTGTTATGGCCTGAACTTTGGATTCCAAGGGTTTGGTGCCGGATGCTGAAATTCGATAACCTAAAAACTTTACCTCCGATGCACCAAGGACACACTTGGAAGTGTTGACTAGGACGCTATATTCTTTCATGCGGCTGAAAAGTTGATGAAGATGTGCTTCGTGTTCGGCTTCGTTCTTAGAAAACACCAGAAAGTCGTCCAGGAAACAATAACAAAAGTCTAGTCCTCTCGTCATCTCGTCAACAAACCTTTGGAATGTTTGGCCAGCATTCCTTAAACCGAAAGTCATGAACGGAAATTCATACAGGCCAAAGGGAGTAGTTTTTGGTATGTCGTCCTCAAAGACCGGAATTTGGTTGAAGGCCTTCATTAAATCGATGGTAGAGAAGACGGTACAGCCGGATATAGAGTGGGCGAAGTCATGGATGTGCCTAATAGGATAACGGTCTGGTATAGTCCGTGAATTAAGCATCCTGTAATCGCCACAAGGTCGCCAGCCGTTATCTTTCTTAGGCGCAAGATGTAAGGGCGAAGACCAGGGACTTTCAGAAGGACGACAAGTGCCATTATTGAGCATGAGCTCAAACTCCCGCCTAGCTATTTTATGTTTGTCCGGTGCCAGTCTGCGGGGGGTACATGAGATAGGAGGGCCAGGTGTGGTCCTTATGTGATGTACCGTATTGTGTTTTGGAGGCACCGTTGTACCTGAAGGGCGTGTAATTTCGGGATACTTGCTTAAAACAGTGTGAAAAAGTGTGTCGCCTGTCGAAACCTTCACAGAAAATACATTAGTGTTAGCGATAGAAGCACTTGATGACAGAGTTGTGGTATTGTCAAGTAGGCGTTGATTCCGGCAATCAACAATTAAATTAAAAAAGCTAAGGAAATCAACGCCTATTATTGGTTTAGTTACATTAGCCACAACAAATCGCCAAGCAAAATTACGCCTTAAACCTAAATTTAAATTGAGCTCAATAAAACCGAAAGTGTCGATAATTGATCCATTGGCTGCGGTGAGTTCAAAGTCCGTTTTGGTTCGACGTTCCCGAAGCGCAGAACGAGGGTAGACACAAAGGTCACTGCCGGTATCCACTAGGAACTGGATGTTTGTGCTGCGGTCGGTGATGAAAAGGCGACTCTTATGTGCTGGACAATCGTTTGTCGCCTCTATCGACTGCCCTCGGAGTTTCCCGACTTGGTGTAGTCACAAGGCTTTAGGCACTTATGAGCCCGTGCCCCGAACTTGCTATGGTACCAACACGTAGGATATTTGCGGTAACTGGAATTGGACCGGCTTCGCTGTCTTGTTGTTGATCGTTGACGATTACGCGACGTCGTACGCTCGCTCGAGCAACAGGCTGCGCGGGTGTGCTCCTCCAGCTTAAGCGTAAGGTGCTGTACCATCTTCTTCAGTTCCACAATATCGTCAGACTGGTTTGAAGTATGTGCCCTGCTGGAAGAAGCAGCGGCAACGTTGCACGGAGACGTAAGTTCCTGGATGCGATCTGCCAGGTCTGCCAGCTGCTCCAGTGAATGGGTGGGTTGTGACGCCAATACTGTCTGTAAGTTGTGTGGGAGACGGTTGCTCCATATCGAAATGAGGAAATCATCAGGCACAGATGGGCCAGCCAAGTCTTGGAGATGCCGTAAAAATTGTGAAGGCTTCCTGTCACCAAGCTCTTCATGAGTGAGCAACTGCTTGACCTTTTTCTCATGCGAGGCGGAGAGACGCTTGATTATTTCCGACTTAATTTTATCATAACGGTTCATTGCCGGAGGATTGATGATAATGTCTTTCACTGACTTTGCGTACTGGAGTTCCAAATTATTGGTGACATTATTAAATTTTATTATATCATCCGTTATACCATGACTGTCGAATTGTCCTTCTATCAAAGCGAACCATAGTTCCGGGTCTTCGGGTGAGAATGGTGGAACTTTAATTTTCAATGTCGTCGCCCGAGTATCGGTGCGGTCAGTGGAAACGCGCACTTGATTTTTTTTTCGCAGAGTAACACCGCCATCGCCTGTTACCGTCCGCGAATCATCACTATCACTCATTATTAGTGGTACCTGGATGATTTGATGTCCTTATTCCTGTGTCCTTTATCGGGTCACCAGTTATAGTGGGGTTTGGCCGAGTTTGATGTGGTGATGGATAAATGATCAAAATCCGGATAGTAGCACAGAGAAAGTTATTTAATTTTGTACTAGACAATACACCGAAGAGACAAATAATCACACACACAGTAAACAGTCAAAAACTATAGAAATTGAAGGAGTAAGAATAAGAGTGATAATATTTTACTAAATTAGCAGACGACACGGTTACACGATATAATCGCCGAGTACCCACTCGTTCGTTAGGCATCGGAATAATCACCGAGCGTTGCGGTGAAGCGAGTGTTTCCAATGCACGATATTTCTTGTACTTATGTACGATATTTATATATCGTGTTATAAGTATGTAATTTATAATTATTAAATATATGTACGTGTATGTGTTATATTGTAAATAATTATGTAAATATATGTAGATAGTAATAAATAGTAATAAATATTTTAGAATGTAAATAATGTAGGCTACAGATACGATTACAGTCGCAAAAGCATTTGTAAGTAATTTTGTGTTAAGATACGGAATTCCCAAGGCGATTGCAACCGACCGAGGAACCGAGTTCGTGTCATCCACCATGAATGAGGTATGTAAGCTTCTAAACATAGATAAACAAACATCCACGGCTTATCACCATCAGTCGTTAGGCGCATTGGAAAATTCACACAAAAGCCTACGTAACTTTTTACGTATACAATGCGATGAAAACACGGGATCTTGGGGATATTGGTTACCGTTTTGGACTTTTGCATATAATAATACCGTGCATACATCAACCACATATGGACCGTATGAACTTGTCTTTGGGAAAAAATGTAATATTCCTACTAGGCTAACAAGTAATGTTGTAGAGCCGATATACAATATCGATAATTATGCATTAGAGTTAAGGTATAGGTTACAATTAGCAAATAAGGATGCAAGAGAAAAGTTAATTGCAGATAAGATAAAACGGAAATGTATGTATGATAAGAACAGTAAATCAAGTGTGTACGAAAAAGACGATTTAATTTTATTAAAAAATGAGACCGGAACAAAAATGGACAAAGTGTTTCACGGACCTTATAGTATTGTAGAGGATTGCGGACCTAATGTAAAATTATTAAAAGATAACAAAATAGAATTAGTTCATAAGAATAGAATAAAACCATTTCATCAAGTTGATAATAAATGTTTAATTATAGAATAATAGAATTTACATGTCATGACATTTAAACTTAAATAACATGTGTGAGCATTAAACTTAGCAGTAAGTAATTTTTTTTGTTCTTTTTACATGACAAAAAAAAATGTAATTCCATTTTTTTTTCTTTTTCACCCCCGAAGGTGTAGTGTGTGTAAGTAGTGTAAGTTATAACAATGTATTTTGTATTAGGTAGTAAGTTCAGTTAATAAACGATCGTCGACGAGAACACTTGTTTCCTTTCAATAGCCCACACATCACAGTGCGACATGCTAAGTATGGTGCACACTTGGTACCATAGGTTACTGTGCTTAGTTCAATGCATTTTAATGGCTGTAACTTAGATTCTCTCCATAAAATTCTTTGTAATGATTTTTGTTCAGGGACTATAAAAATACCTCTAAACATTTTTATAATATCACAAGAAAATACATACTTGTGTAGTCTGAATTGTATAATAATATCGGTAAGTAATATGTATTTTATCTGTAGGTGAGAAATCTTATATATAATTAGCGTGTCCTAACTTAATATATTCATCTATGAAATGAAATCTTTATACTTAAGAAATAGTGAGAGATCTTTGAAATTTATTTTCTAAACTTAGTAAGCACCGGTAAGCGGTTTTAAAAGAGTTACCTAGATCTGGTATTTTTTCTTTCTTTATTGGCATGTTCACAATGTAGTGTCCAGTGTCATCTTGTGTAGTCGTAGATTTATATAATTCTTAACAATTTTTGTCATCTGAAGACTGTACTTTGCAAGGTGCAGTTTCCTCCTGTTCCCAGAATCTTTGTAATAATTGATCTGTGGATTGTGAAATGTGCAAGCTAACGTGTGTGTTAGAATGTATATTAGTATGTATGTTAGATATGAAAGAGCCTGAAATTATCCATCCAAACACAGTTTCTATCATGTTTGGTAAGCTTGGGCCAATTTTAATTGAACCTCTTAGTAAGAGCGTATAGAAAAGGTCAGCACCTATAAGAAGGTCTATATTGCCAGGTATGAAGAAAGTAGGATCTGCTAGTTTATTTTTAAGTGTGTAGGGTATATTCCAGCTTTGTGTATCTATGTATTGGTGAGGTAGGGGAACCGTAATGTTGTCCATCACTAAGAGTGTTATGTTAGAAGCAAAGTTGCTGTGGTGAGATGATATATTAGTGTTGATACTGACTTGAGATATGTTGTTCTTGTTGCCTACTCCTTGTATTGTACAGGCGTTATATTGAAAAGGAAGTTTTAGAGTGGTGGCAAGCTTATGTGTTGCAATGTGGACTTCACTACCCGAGTCGAGCAGAGCTCGAGCGTTTCTCCATTTGCCATTAATATCTTGTATTTTAATCATAGCTGTAGAAAGTAAAATAGAGTTGCTTGTCTTAGCCGTAAGAACAGAACAGTGGAAGGCGTGACATGTTGAACAAGTTCCTGTTGGATATTAGGGGAAGTATTAAGCTTTGAAGTAGCATTGTTATTTTGATTTGAAAGAGCACTTGTTTGTTGTTGACTTGTAGTTAGAGATGCAATAGCTGCAGGGCTGCGTGAATATCCAGCTGTGGCGGACTTCACTTTACTCTGATAGCTGTCCATATGTATTGTTGTATGATGCTTGCGATGACAAGATAAGCATGATAGCTTGGAACATTTATGATTGTTTTTGTAAGGTTGTAAACAGTTAAAACACAATAATTTGGATTTTATAAAGTTGATACGATTAGGTACAGTCATTTCTAGAAAGACTGGGCATTTATATAACTCATGATTTTGTTGACATAATATACAAGTTCTAGAATGTTGAATAGAATTCAAGTGAACACTTTTTATATTTTGTTTATAGTTACAATCAGTATTTTTGTCATTTAATAATTCAAATGCAGTTCTACGTAGGTTTAAGAACTCAATTAAGCTGGGTAATGAGTTATCTTTTCTATTTATTTCCCATGCGGCACGTAATGAATTATCTAGTTTTTGAGAAATTAGAAATACTAGTAGTACATCCCAACTATCAACAGGGAGTTTAATTGCTTTTAATGAATCTAAGCTTTGTTGCAAAATTACTAAAAAATCTTTTAAGTTATGTTTTGTTATGGTATTGAAGTTCATAATTGATTTTAAATGAAAGTTTACAATGATGTTTTTATTCTCATACCTTTTTGATAGTATATCTAATGCCTTACTGTAATTTTCCTCGGTTATGAGTAGAGATGATATCAAACCAGCAGCTTCTCCGGAGAGGGCCGACTTTAAATACTGTAATTTATTGACCGTTGGTATGTCTGAGCTGTCCACCGATGCATAGAATATATTTTTGAATGCTGGCCATTGTCGAATGTCACCATCATACTCTGGTAGTTCCAATAAGGGCAGTTTAACTCGGGGCTTTCGAATAGTACATTCATGTTGAAATGGAGTGGAGTTTAAGTCGGGCTGATTTGTACCTGAAAAGAAAGACTCAATTTATGCCTTCGCTGTATAGTACAGGCTTTCTGTATTTTTTCTGTCTTTTTCGTGAGCAGAGAGCGTGTCGCTCGATTGTTCGATTAGTTCCCATTGTGTCTGTATTTCGTCATATTTTTCGAATATTGACGTTAATTCCTTTGATCTCACTTTTAGCTCATTTATCGTATTATTTTCAGGATCGTATGATTGTACAAAATGAGCGATCCTTGTAATTTTCCCTTTTTGTATGCTTCTCGTACGTTGTAAAGTTTCCACGTTGTATTGTGATTGCGTCATCTTTTTTGTTTAATAGATGAATTGTTGTTCGACTTTGTTGCACTTTTATATTATTTGTAGTTTGTATTATGGATTTACTGTAATTTATATTGTATATTTGCACTTTTTGTAGTAATTTTTCAATTTTGTGTAAGCGTGGTTGTAAAACACCGTCTTTGTAGTAAAATCTTTCTTGCTGTGGCGCTATGCAGCACGTTATGCACGTGTGCATTTTTGATTGGCCGTTGAGAGCGTCGTCTTCTCTGATTCGCGTATCGAGCGCGTCCTTTTTGTGCCTATTGGCTGTCAGCAAGATCACGCGCTAATGGCGGCGTGCCCTTGCCTCTCGCGACGAGATGGACTTTTTTCTTTACCTTTATATTGCGTGATGCGATGTGAAGTCGTAGTTCTTTTTTCTCTCGAAGGACCAGAATTATGTAGGGGATTGTTCCGAGGGATTCCCAATTACACACACTAGCTTTTTGATAATATATATTTTATTACGTGAGAGCAGTTATTGTTGTACATGTAATTAAATGTGAAGAGGAGGAGAGAAAGGTGGCGCTGCTGTTGCAGCGCACCAGTGTTGCTATAGTATAAAATAGTTAACAATAGGCAATTGTACTATGATTT
Organism: Dendrolimus punctatus; assembly: GCA_012273795.1. NCBI lineage: Eukaryota > Metazoa > Arthropoda > Insecta > Lepidoptera > Lasiocampidae > Dendrolimus > Dendrolimus punctatus. Next base: position 21,247 of record JAABVI010000056.1, on the reverse strand, counting down.
CATGGCTGAATATAAATCACTAGGTCATATGTATATTTGTAAACAGCCTAAGAATAATGTCGGGTACTTTATACCGCATCATGGAGTACTTCGTGAAAGCAGCACAACAACTAAACTTAGAGTGGTGTTTAACGCAAGTTGTCCAACGACATCTGGCGTTTCTTTAAACGATATACAGATGGTAGGCCCCGTCGTTCAGGATGATTTGTTATCCATTTTGTTGCGTTTTAGACAGCACAAGTGTATTTTATCTGCTGACGTAGAGAAAATGTATAGGTGCATAATGTTACATCCGGATGACAGGCACCTTCAGCGAATTCTCTGGCGTGATAGTCCTAGTGATTCTATTAAAATATTTGAATTAAATACCGTGACTTACGGTACAGCTAGTGCCCCATATCTGGCGACACGTTGCCTTAAACAACTTGCTCTCGAATGTTCTGATAAGAATATTTCTGAAGTTATCATGCATGACTTTTATGTTGACGATTTATTGTCGGGTGGTAATGTTTTAAGTGACGTAATAAACATGCGTGAGCAAATAACCACCATACTAAGTTCCGCTGGTATGTCATTGCGAAAATGGAGATCAAATGAACCCAAATTGTTATCTGAAGTAAATCATGCTTCACTTGATTTAAACATAGGCTCATTAGAGCCAAATAAGCTATTGGGTCTTGGTTGGCATTCGCAATCAGATGAACTTTGTTTTCCCTTAAATTCACTTATTCCTCAAGGACGTACTAAGCGTGATTTACTCTCAGTGATTGCACAAATCTTCGATCCCTTAGGTCTTTTATCACCCTTCATCATTGCTATGAAGATGTTAATGCAAAGGCTGTGGTTGGATAAGCTTTCGTGGCATGAACCTCTGTCCAGACGTACAAAAGCGTTGGTGCGAAATCATGAAACATTTGCATCTTTTAAACGTTATGCGAGTTGTTGTTTGTGATTTGTATAAAGTGCATCAGCTACACATTTTTACCGATGCGTCGGAACGTGCTTATGGGAGTTGTGTCTACGTTTGCAGCATTAATAATGAAGGAAAAATAATGATTCGCTTATTAAAAGCAAAAAGTCGGGTTGCACCAATTAAACCTACCACGATCCCACGACTTGAGCTTTGTGGCGCACTTGTGGGGGTTCGGCTTTACGAAAAGGTTAGAGCTTCGCTGCGAGCTAAAATTGATCAAGTTTTCTTTTGGACTGACTCCACGATTGTCTTAGGCTGGTTACGTATGCTGTCTAGCAAACTCCAGCCTTTCGTGCGTAACCGCGTTGATGAAATTTTAGAAAAGGCTGGTGATCATATATGGAGACACGTTCCTACTGAATGTAATCCAGCGGACCTTATATCTCGTGGTGTAGACATCAATGCCTTATCCAATCTGGATTTGTGGTGGTCTGGACCTGAATTTCTTAATTATGATATATCATCATGGCCTGTTCAGCCACAACAGGTAGAAACATTGCCAGAAACTCGATCCGATGTTTCATTAAATGCTATAGTTAATGATCCCGTTAAAGAGTATTTCATTGACTTTAACAGATTTTCTAATTACTCGCGCCTAGTGCGGTCCGTGGCTTACGTTACAAGATTTATTAAAATTTGTAGAAAAAATATTTTAACATCAAAATTTTTATCTAACGAGGAATTACAAGGTGCCTTAAATATTATAATAATAAAAGCTCAAAGTGAGTCTTTCTTGGAATATAATTTACTATTAAATAATCAAAGCTTACCTCGTAAAAGTCCACTTATTAAATTTAATATATTTTTAGATGATAATAAAATAATGCGAGTTGGCGGTCGCCTCAATAATTCATTGTTTTCATACAATAAAAAGCATCCTATATTATTACAGTCCACTCATACTTTTACTAAATTATTATTTGACCATGAGCATAAAAGATTATTGCATGCTAGCCCGCAGTTATTGCTAGCTTGTATAAGGGATACTTACTGGCCAATAAGAAGTCGAAATTTGGCTAAAGCCTGTTATCGTAAGTGTGTGCGATGTCATCGCATGAAGGCTAAGACTGTGGCTCCTTTAATGGGCAACTTACCACAGCAACGTCTCCTTCCAGATGGATTTCCCTTTCAAAATGTTGGAATCGATTATGCAGGCCCTATAATGATTGCTTCTCGCCAAGGTCGTGGGTGCCGCTTAGTTAAAGTTTATAAATGTATTTTTATTTGCTTCACCACGAAAGCCATTCATTTAGAATTGGTCGGCGACTTAACAAGCAAGTGCTATTTACTAGCATTACGCAGATTAATTTCTCGGAGAGGTAAACCACTTAATATTTACTCAGATAACGGTTCCTCATTTGTCGGTGGTTACAATGACTTATCAAAGTTTTTAAAAAACAATTGCGATTCTATACATGAAAGTTTGGCTAATGATAATTTAAATTTTCATTTTATACCGGCCTATACTCCTCATTTTGGCGGTCTCTGGGAGGGTGGGGTAAAGTCGACGAAATATCATTTGCTTAGAGTGATGGGAAATTGTCATTTAACTTATGAAGAGCTATACACCACTTTAACACAAATAGAAGCAATTTTGAACTCCAGGCCACTCACTCCACTATCATCAGATCCGGCAGATCTCATGCCTTTGACACCAGGTAATTTTTTAATTGGTCGTACCTTTACTTCACTGCCACAATCAGATCAACAGCAGAACTCAACTTCTTCATTGACCAGATATGAAGGAACTGGAAAACTGCGTCAGCACTTTTGGGAAAGATGGAGTAAAGAGTACGTATCCGAACTACAACAAAGGACTAAACGGTGTTCAAACACGGATGGACTACAGTTAACTGGTTATCATAAAGGAAGATAATATTCCTCCCCTAAAATGGAAGCTAGGAAGAATTGTAGCAATTCATCCTGGACGCGATGGCATCGTGCGTGTTGCAGACATTAAGACCAGCGGGGGAATTATACGGAGAGCATTTAATCGTATATGTCCATTACCAGTGTCCAATGATTCTGGTTGAAATCGAGATTTCAACGACCGCGGGCATGTTAAGAAACGCCTGGTAAATTGGCAACACCAATCTTGAATACATGCCGTTTAACAGGCGCTTAATATTATCCGAACATTTTTCATATCCACTGACACAAAAATTAATTCACATTGATCGAATACAAGAAATAACAGTGTCTCAAAATTTCGGCTTTTATTTTATCCTGTCTCCGCAACAGCTAGAAGGTGTCAAAACCAAATTGTAACTACAATCCAAGTCAGATTGAGCATTACGACCGCCCACCTTGGCGCGATAGTTTTTGGTGAAACACTTATCTATCGTTTCAGACGCAAATGTTTTATACAAGAGCGAACCTTGTTTTAATACTTGGGATTGACCGAATTTCACGAGGCACGATCTCAGCTCGTTCAGCTCAGTTTCAACAAGATGTCCTGAATAGCTATACTCATACGGAGTATAATTACCAAGAACGAAATATTTTACAACTACAACGAAATATGAAATTTTCTTGAGTATCGAGCAATCGTTTAAGAAGCCGTCAGATTGTTGGACTTGAAAGAAAAGCGAGATTTCTAACTCGACTACTGCAAGAAATTTCCAGTGCAAGGATGGCGGTCGACGCCATGAGAGACCGACTGTGTAGTCGAACCAGCGCAGAATTTGGTTGTTTTTATTTGTCACAAAGTTAATAAGATGCCATAGCAAGTCTGTGACGTAAAATTCAGAACGAGGCATTCGAACACTTTTCTGCGAGACTAATTTTGACTTAGCTGCTTTAAGATAATGCTTCAAATAAGTAGCAACGTAAAACGAGGTGCCAGATAGCAATGAACGAATACGCGTGGTGCGAGACACATGTGTGTGATTTTTTGAATTCGAAGATGGTCTCGAAAATGATTTATTCGACAAATTATTTTCTAAAGCCAAGGGAGAGGTTTGCGATAAACGAATAGTGCGAATATTTCGAAAGGGTGATGCAGCAAGAGTCTCCAATGAACGAACTTCAGGAGCCTTGTGCGAGTCGGACGACAATGAAGTGGGAAGTGGTGGAGTGTCTGCATTTCCCATCACGATCCAACCGAGTTTGGTGCTTAAGGCGATTGGACCTTCAGTACCACAAACGATACGTTGGGCCAAAAGGATGCGACTAAATATGTCAACACCTATCAAGGCATCGATGGAACCTGGTAAGTGAAAACCAGGATCCACCAGACGAATCGACTTCAAGTCTGACCAGCGAGAAATATCTAATTTGCGAGAGGGCACTTCACTACAAATTTCTGGCATAGTAAAGGCCTTGATATCGAATATACGAAAGACGGTGGAGTCAGTAGCGACAGACGACGACCGACCGATACCTTCGACTGGCATGGTAGTCGTTTGTAATGGCAGTCCGAGACGAGACGCACACTCCTTTGTAATGAAGTTGAGCTGACTGCCACTATCAATTACGAGACGAATTTTACGAACTTTGCCGAAGTTATCCAAAACTTCAACAAATGCGGTTGCGAGAAGAGATGAATGCGATAACGAGGCCTGACCAGCCATGAGGGCGACTGGAGGCTGGTAGTGTTTACTGCGCGACGAATCGCAGTCAACTAAAGGCGAGGTTTCTGAAACCGAATGTTTCAGATTAGCAGTTGTCTCAGTTGGAAAATCTATATTTTCCGAGGGAGTAGTTGAACGAGTGGAATCGAAGTGTAGATTTGTTTGATGTGATAAATTGCATTTTAAACAACGAGATTTTGAAGGACATGACTTTACGACATGACCCGAGCGAATGTAATTCACACAAAAGTTATTTTCCTTCACGATGCCGAATCGATCGCGAGGAGATAACTTACGATACGAAGGACAAGATAGTAAAACATGGTTAGCCTTACACTGTGGGCAAGGTAAGTCACTAACGATGGTGTGAGCGACGATAGTACGAGAAGTCGATGGATTGACGCTCGCGGCGGCACGCCGAGTGCGCGCCACTACGGGCTCAGGCATGGTCGGTTCAGCGAGCTCGAGCGCTTGATCAGCCTTATTGAGAAACTCCAACAACGAGTCGAAAGATGGAATATCACTAGATTCGTGCTGAAGTTCAAATCGACGTCGAGTTTCCATATCTAGTTTATTTATCAATAAATAAAAAAGTGGAAAATCCCAGTTTCTAACTGGCAAATTTAAATTTCTCACCACTGCAATATTTTCCTTGAATGTATCTACGAGACGACGTAACTCACGCGGAGAACTCGAGTTCAACTTTACGTTTTGTATTTCTTCCCAATGACGAAATGCTATTTTGCGTTTACATTGATAACGATCGACGAGTGCCGCGTAAGCATCTAAATAATTATTTTAAGACAATGGAAAACCTTTCAATAACTGCAATGGTTCACCGCGAAGCAAAGAAATTAAAATCGAAAAACGTTCGATATTCGACAAATTACGATTTTGATGAACGACTGTATTGAACATGTCATAAAATGTTCCCCAAGATTTCAAGTCACCGTCAAAATTTAATAAGTTCAAACGAGATAATTTGATCGATAAGTTCGAAGTATCGCGTTCCAAAATACTAGAATTAATATTACAAGATGTTAACAAAGAATGTATTTCAATAATTTCGAAATATTTGTCATCGAATTTTCGTCGAATTTCATCCTGGATCTCCATTTCATCGGGATCCGTGATTTCCGAACATAGTGATAAATGATTCGATTCAAAACTAGAACAATAACTTTCGAGTTTACTATACCGCGACATAAAAATAGGTATACGCGAGCTATCATTTTTCGCTTCTAAACCAGCAGAGAGACATTCATTTATGCGACTGACCGCCAGATCACGTTTTAATTCATAGTTACGACGAGTGCATTTCGACATGTTGAATGAACAAAATCAACAGACGATTGAAGTTAAAAATCGATAATGTATGTCGTAGTAATTGTGTTAATAAGGTGAAGCTAAGAAATTACCAGAAATTAGAAGATTTTAACTAATTTTGAGTAAATCGAAATCAAACGTGCGATATTTTTAATGACGAAGATTAAATAAACATTTATACGATGATTTCAAAATTAAAAAATATTAATTTCGATACAATTTCTACAAAAGTAATTGGTGGTGCCAGGGTAAAATTTTAGGTCCTTCCCCACCTCCCCTATAGCACACCACGTGGCGGCGGTTGTAATTTGTATTGCCCTACCTCCTGGACTGGTGCGGCCTTCGATAATATAGCTCAAGAGCAGTGGACGGCAGGACAATCAAATCAATCGTTGCATCCGATTGATGATATGGGAAGGAAAATCAAGCCACTAACCTTAACCTCCCGAAACTGCACTTCTCCCAAATCGGCAAGCCTGCAGACGTCTGGCAGCGGTCGTCGAGGTTCAAATTTGATTGCACACGCAGTAGAATATAATAAAGTCTTTTTTGGTGACACACAAATTCACACAATGGCGGTTAAATATTAAAATATGTAGTTCATATGACTACGGCGCGGGTCGTTATACGCGCGCGGTCAGGTAGGCGACTTTCGACTTATTGTCGCGGTGGTGCGGATATGTCCCTCTATTCACATTATGTGACGACACAATGTCGTTGACCAATGAGCCTCATTAGCAGGGCACAGATCGGAAGATGTTGGCGCGACTGACTTCATTCCGATCATATAATCAAGGAGATGAACCAATCGAAATAATTGGCCTAAACATCCACCCCGCCTTGAAAGTTCTCAGGTTGAACTTTCAAAACAGACCTAAGCCATACTATCAAAGGCCTCACGGAAGAGCGGTTTAAAGATGCGGTATAAATACAATATATGTAGTATATAAGCGGGTTAATAAAATATGTAAGAGGGACAAATATATAATAAAAATAACGCAATGTTATTATTATCTTACCATACATAGGTAACTACAAGTAATATAAAAATAACTTAAATTATAAAAATGAGTAAAGTGAAATTATTGGGAAGGCAGTGGACATAGTTTAACTACTGGACGCTTAAAAGTACTATTCTGAGTCTTAACAAGTGCTACCCTAACAATACCATCACGTCCTGGATATACCTCCTCGATAATACCTAACGGCCATCGAAGCGGAGGAACATCGTCCTGAATAATAAGAACAATATTGCCCACTTTCAAAGAACTACTTGACGAACTCCATTTTAATCTGGATTGCATAGTGTGTAAGTATTCCACGCTCCATTTTTTCCAGAAATGTTGTACTAAGTTGTCCAACAATTGTTTCCTATTTAATAAAGAGAGACGCTCCGAGGAGACGTCAACTGCGGGAAGGAACTGTAATGGAGTAGACATTAAAAAATGTGCTGGTGTAAGCACTTCCGGATAAGGATCCTCTGAGAGAACACATAGCGGTCTTGAGTTAAGAATACACTCAATCTGAGTTAGTACAGTCAAAGTTTCCTCATAAGATAGAAGTTGTGTTCCAACTACCTTATAAAAATGACGTTTAAAACTCTTCACATTCGCTTCCCAAATTCCCCCAAAATGAGGGCTACTAGGTGGAATAGTATTCCAAATAATTTTACGTTGTTTAAGCTCATTGCTTATGCAGTTTTGAAAATCAGAGGAAGTGGTTAAAGAATAAATCTCATTTAATTTTGCTCTAGCCCCGATAAAATTTGTACCATTATCAGAGTATATAACTGACACAGGTCCCCTACGAGATAGGAATCTCTTAAATGCATCTAAAAATGTGTCTGTTGACAAGTCAGAAGCCAACTCAATGTGGACTGCTTTAGTCGTCAGACAGACAAAAATACATAAATAAGCCTTTTGCGATTTTTGTCCTCGGCGGCGAGTTAATGTAATGTGTATTGGGCCTGCGTAATCTATACCCGTGTGCACAAAAGCCTTCGCTTGCTGTACACGATAAGAAGGAAGATCTGCCATTTTTGGCCAAGAGTGTGTGGGATTAGCACGAAAACATATGTTACATAATTTAACTCGTTGCCTAATCGTATTTCTAGACGATAAAATCCAATAATTCTGTTTTATAAGCGAACTCAATAAACTTGCACCTGTGTGACAGTTCCTAATATGATAATGATCAATTAATAAATTTACTATATGATCCTTTTTTGGCAAAAGGAGCGGGTGTTGGGCTTCAAAAGGCAAGTTAGAGTTAGATAATCTACCTTCAATACGTATTAAACCTTTATCATCGATAAACAGGCTAAGATGTTTTAAGTTAGATGGCACAGAGCCATTTTTCAACATTTTAAAAATATCGGCAAAATGAACCTTTTGTACGGCTTGAATTAAATAATGTTCAGCGGTATTTATATCCGATAAAGTAATTTTATCCGATCGCGGTAAAATTTTTGCAAAACGCAATATATATGTGATAACATTAAGCACTTTATTCCAAGAAGAATATTTTTAGAAACCTTGTAAATTAGTGGTAATTCATCATTACAAGTAACCGTGACAAAAGTATGAAGCTTTTTCTCTGGTATATTAGAATCTGAATTAGTAATAAACGGAGTGATTGGCCATAGATCGGTTGGAGAGCGCAACCAAGTTGGTCCGCGCCACCACAGCTTATGTACCATTAAGTCAGACGGCAACATGCCGCGTGACACACAGTCACCAGGGTTCTCCAAGCCAGAAATATGATAAAAATGTTTAGCGTCAAGGTTTTCGTGTATTTTTGCTATCCTATTTGAGACGAATATGGACCAGCGGTGCGGGGAAGAATGAATCCACGATAAAGCTATCGTCGAATCAGAAAAAGCGTATATGTTAGAAATAGGATAACGAGAATTATAACAATCGTAAATACAGCGAACTAGTTTAGACAAAAGCAATGCGGCGCATAACTCAAGACGAGCAAGCGACACTACTTTGACGGGAGAAACCTTGGACTTAGAGCAAGCCAATTCTACAAAAATATTACCACATGGGTCTGTTACGTGCAAGTAAATAACACAACCGTATGCTTTCATACTAGCATCACAAAAAGCAACAATATTTACCTTGCAATTATTTGACACATGTAAATGTCGCGGGATGCGCAAATTGGACAAAAAAGTTAATTCTTCTAGAAGTTTAAAGAAACTAGTGGTAATATGATCTGGCGGTGTGTCATCCCAGTCTATGTTGGCATTCCGAAGTTCCTTTATGAGAAGTTTGGCGAACAAAATAACTGGTGAAACCAAACCCAAAACATCAAACAATCTCGCAACAGTGGACAAGATTGTACGTTTGGTACAAGTCGTACACTTATTGACATTAAAAAAGAAACTATCTTCAGCTGGATGCCATGCAAGACCCAAAATCTTCATCCCAGCTTCATCAGTGAAATCAACAGGTGCACAGTGCGACGGCGGTAATGTAGAAAGTAATTCAGCCGAATTACTTGCCCATTTAACTAAATCAAATCCTCCTGATGAAAACATAGCAATAAGTTGCTTAGCGATGTCAACTGCCTCATCGGCGGTAGCAACGGAGGAAACCAGATCGTCAGTATAAAGAGAAGACTCTGCCACGGCGGCAGCAGCAGGATAGCGACATTTTTCGTCAGAAGCCAGCTGGCGGATAGTGCGCATTGCTAGAAAAGGGCTGGACTTCAATCTGAAAGGAACGCGTATAAACTTAAAAATACGAATATCTTCGTTAGTATTAAATCTATACAAGATTTTTTGAAACTTACAATGGTCATTAATAACACCTATTTGTAAGTACATTTGCTTAATATCAGCAGTGATAGCGATTGGAAATAGGCGGAAACTTAGTAAAAGTTTGAAAAGGTCGGCCTGTAAATTAGGACCAGCGTGTAGGATGTCGTTTAGTGACAACCCTGTATGTGTCTTGGCACTCGCGTCCAGAACAATACGTACCTTAGTGGTAGCCTTGTCTGTGCGGAGCACAGCGTGGTGTGGTATAAAGTAACCTTCGTCGGATTCCAACTCGGGCGGAACCTCACATAAATATTTATTATTTATATATTCGCGAATTATTTCATTATAATTATCTCGAAGTGCGGGCGATACCTTAAATTTACGTTCCAGGCTCAAAAAACGGCGGTGTGCAGTAGCACGTGAATTTCCTAACGAAGACTCACTGTCTTTGAAAGGAAGCGATACAATATATCGGCCGTCACTATTGCGAGTAACGGTCGAACTGTAAATTTCCTCACAAGCAATATCCTCAGGGCTGGAGAAAGACTGGCTAGGTAACTCCTCCAACTCCCAGAATTTGTGTAAGGAATGGTTCAACTCACTGTCAGTCAGTGAAAGACAAGCGTTAGATACAATATCTGTATCTTCAGATAAAATGCAAGAGACATCTCCCATTAAAATATAACCGAATGTGGTTTCCAGTACCGGTGGAGCGGGGGGAGGGGCCTCGACGCGGCCATTCAATAAAATAAATGGAAATAATTGCGAACCTAAAAGTATATCAATTTGAGCGGGCACATTCCAATCATTGTCCGCTAAAGGTATATTTTTAATGAAATACATATGCGATGCATCTATATAACGCGTTGGCATATCATCCGTAATACGGTCAACAACTAAAACATTAATGTTATACTTATGCGGTGAAACTCGCGACTCAATAGTTAAGTTAGCATAACCATAAATCGGACGACTGCTCGAACCAATGCCTTTAATAAATGAATTATTTAGCGGTGAAATGTTTAAGTTAAGTTTTTTACAACACGAAATTGTCATAATATGATTTTGAGATGCATTATCTATCAAGCAACGAACAAGTAATTTATTCCGAGGGTTATTTTTATAAGCATATACCTGCGCGGTGGATAATAAAGCATTTGAACGCGGCATGCCGCTAGATTCATTATCGAGCGAGCTACATGCATAGGTATGCATAGCGAGGGCGACAGACGGAGCGTGCGCGCTTGGTGTCACTTGCTGCGCTTGAGCATCGACGATGTTCATATCACTCAATGTATTAGAAGTTTTGAGATTTAAATTAGTATTGAAATGTAAAAGTGAATGATGACGTTTTTGACATCTTGTACATGTACGGTTCGACTTACATTTAGCGGAAGTATGCGATAAACTTAGGCAATTTATACAGCCATATTTTTGTTTTATAAAATTAAAACGTTTTTGAGGAACAATATTCTTAAAATCCGAACATTCATATAAATGAATGCGGTCAGTTTTGTTACAAAAATTACAACTATTTTTGTTAAGTTGCATAGATATATAAGATCGAGATATTTTAGCGGAATTTTTATTTTGATAAGTTTTAGGTTTTAATTCAGATTTAGAAGTTCGTTCCAAAACTTTAACTTGTTCTCGAATAAAAGTAACAAATTCTTTATAAGTGGGTAACTGTCCCGGTTTTCTATAAGCGGTTTCAAAAGATTTTACGGTTTCTGAATCTAACTTCTTGAGACCAATATGTATGAAAATAAATTCTTTAAAATTATCTATATTTAATTGTTCTAAAGCGGTGTAAGTTGTTGTAAATTTATCAATAAATGATTCTAAGTTATTTGAATTTAAATTGGAAATTGGTTTAAAATCTAATATTTGGTCTATATAATTAGATGCAAGGGCGCGGTCATCCTGATATTTGTCAATTAATGAATTATAAAGCGGTAAATAATTTTTTGATGCAGGTGTAATACCTGTACAAATACTTCGTGCCTTTCCAGACAACGAAGATAATAAATATTGAATGCGCTCAGTGTCATTCAATGAATTATTTTCGTTAATTAACATGTTAAATGTTTCTATAAACAAAGGCCAATCATTTAAATCGCCATTAAACTGTTTTAGTTCAATACGCGGCAACTTAACGTTGGATCGTAGCTCACTGTCGCTAGTGGACTTTGAACCCGATGCGGACGACTGTTTTTTAGAAATACGTTCTCGTGACTTTATAATGCAATTATATAAATCGGTAAAAGACCAAACAGACTCAAAATTAGGTTTTTGAGAAACATCTAACGAATTATTCAAATCATCAACAATTTGAACAAATTCAGATCGAAAACTATCAGAGATACTTTGTGACTTTGTAAGAAATTTATCAATAATTCTGTCATCAGAATCCCAGTCCGGAATGCAATCATAGATAGATTGTAAGTATGCAAAGTATGAATCGCGCTTAGCAACAAGCAATTCAACTTTCCGTTTGGATTTTTCAGTAGCCATTTTTAATTAATAAATAAACAAAAGATATGTACGTTATAAAGTAAGTACGTAAGATATGAAATCAAATAATATAAAATGTGTAAATGTGAATAGCGGGGAATAAGTCGCGGTTGAACTCAGCGTAGTTCGTAGTATTGTGTGAATGATAAGCCTACCTGCTTTATGATCGCGCGAGAAAAAGTGATACGTATATTGTACAAAGAAATATTTTATCAATATTACGTGTCGTGATAATTAAAATCGCAATGATTTTAGCGGGAATAAGGAGCGGTAAAATGCCTACTTGCCTAATTAACTTATAGGTTCGTTACGGCGAATAATTCAATAAATGAATTATATGAAAATGAGCACGACACAAGGAATAACTTGACAAAATATCCTCGTTATAATTATGCCAGTGATTAACTTACACTATTGGCGCGGTAGAATATACGAAAGTGTCTCTCCAGGAACGTGTGCAACGTAATTAGATATATATTACGATGAAAGATTAGTGGGTTTCACAGTAAATAAGATTACATATATAGGATAGAAGAATAATATATAAAATACAATAAATCGATAAAAAATATATAATACGGCTCGAAGTGACCATAAAATATGGTGGTGCCAGGGTAAAATTTCCGGTCCTTCCCTACCTCCCCTATAGCACACCAAGTGGCGGCGGTTGTAATTTGTATTGCCCTACCTCCTGGACTGGTGCGGCCTTCGATAATATAGCTCAAGAGCAGTGGACGGCAGGACAATCAAATCAATCGTTGCTTCCGATTGATTATATGGGAAGGAAAATCATGCCACTAACCTTGACCTCCCGAAACTGCACTTCTCCCAAATCGGCAAGCCTGGAGACGTCTGGCAGCGGTCGTCGAGGTTCAAATTTGATTGCACACGCAGTAGAATATAATAAAGTATTTTTGTGATACACAAATTCACACAATGGCGGTTAAATTATTAAAAAAGGTAGTTCATATGACTACGGCGCGGGTCGTTATACGCGCGCGGTCAGGAAGGCGACTTTCGACTTATTGTCGCGGTGGTGCGGATATGTCCCTCTATTCACATTATGTGACGACACAATGTCGTTGACCAATGAGCCTCATTAGCAGGGCACAGATCGGAAGATGTTGGCGCGACTGACTTCATTCCGATCATATAATCAAGGAGATGAACCAATCGAAATAATTGGCCTAAACAGTAATTAATACAAATAAAAATATTTTGTTTCGATTAACACTCACTAGTGCGATATACTAATGCGAACTAATAGGTTATTTAGAGTCCAAATATAATAACATAAAAATGAAGTTATAAATTAGAAATTTCAAAGTTATAAAGTTTTCATAATATAACTGCGACATGCGTGAATCGCTCAGAACTCCGGCGCAGGGGCAATTCAAAGATGGCGATTGTAAATGAACTAGGGAACGACTCGTATTATACGAACAAATTAAGAATGGCGTTATGTGGCTTACTATTGCGAACAAGCTAATACAATATTGAACACTTTTAATTTGAACGGTTTATAAACGATTGCATCATCTAACCGCCTTCCAACGTTGAAATTATATGAAATTGTATGATTAAAATCAGAAATATTACGAGTAATTGACAAATTATTTTTCGATATATGCGAAGTTTAGGGCTTAAACTTGCTATGTTAGTGTATAAATTTTATTAAAATCGATTAGATAACGAGATAATACGAGGGCAAAATGAGCTTACTATGACGATGACGACGCGAATTATGACAAGTTTTTTATGATAAATTGAGCAAATTAGCGACATTTTCGACAACTAACTAGGCGCGGTTCGATCACCATTCTATCAGGGACCTTGAGGCAAGACTCCGACCTCCCAGATAGAAGGCATCCACGGTGAGATGAACCAAAATGTACAATCCGCAATGCTGAGATTGAGAATGCGAATTGTTTGCAAATCTATACGAAGAACGGTAAGTTAGCCAGTGAGAATAAAACTACAACGAATAGGTCAACTCACCTTGCAAAGATCGGGTTCGAGTCCAATGCTCGGCGCCGACTGCTTTCTTCGTGAACACAATTTTGTTTCAAAACGAGTAATTTCACCACTCGTGACAACGATGCAGCACGGATGCACTGGTTGGCGACAATTGCGAATATTTTTCACCAAATGCGAAACGAGTCTCTTGTGAGGTGAATTTAACAACGAGCGATTTCGAGATATGTCCGTACACGGTGAGTGAGCGAGTGACTCTCGAAACAATATCTACCCTCACTGGCTCACGCGACAAAAAAAATAATACTATTCTAACCCGAACGAAAACTATCGCTAATTTAGCAAATATGAATTAAACCATTAATTAAATTAAACCATTCAATGATAATTAATATTAAAAAACTACTAATAAAAGGGAAGCGGTTTGTACAAGTGATGTCAGTAATATTGAATTACCGGAACTCAAGATTAAGTTAAAGCAACATTAGTAAGGCAAATTCACACAGATTTTATACAATTTGAACGTTTTTCTTCATACAATCGTTTACTAAGAGCAACTGCGTATGCTTTGCGTTTTAATCATAATTACCGCAGTAAAATAAAAACACAAAACCTAACGGGTGCCATTTCCCTTGATGAAATAAATAATGCTTTAAAAGTTTTAACACGCATTTCACAAGAACAATCATTTCCAGATATTTATCAAAGTTTAGTAAATAAAAGGCCTTTCAAATATTCACGCGATATTTTTAGTTTAAATGTGTTTTTAGATAATAATAAGCTGTTTAGAGTGGGTGGTAGGTTAGCTAATTTTGAGGTGTTTAATTTTGACAAGAAACATCCTTTATAGCTACCAAGCATTTGTTCACTCGTCTTCTTTTCCAACATCATCATCACAAGCTACTTCATGCTGGTCCTCAGTCATTGCTAGCGGCCATAAGAGAAAGTTGGTGGCCACTCAAAGGTCGCAATTTAGCTAAGCAGACGGTGTATAATTGTGTCAAATGTATGCGTATGAAGGAAAAGAATATACAACCTCAGATGGGTAACTTACCACACTTATCCTCTGAATCATACATACTCGCGTTGAAAAGATTTATTTCAAGACGTGTTAAACCAGCTGAGATTTTTTCAGACAGTTTCCCAAATTCATATTAGATAAACATGATGATATAATTAATTTTACGGCCGATAATTCAATTAAACTTTCATTTATCCCACCTTATTCTCCACATTGGGTCGGGTTATGGTAAGCGGGCATTAAATCTTGTAAATTTCACTTATGTCGTGTCGTAGGTAATGCTAATTTAACATACGAGGAGACGAGTACGGTATTAGCACAAATAGAAGCTATACTTAATTCCAGACCTATGTCTTCTGATCCTAACGACTTTCTCCCACTTACTCCTGGTCATTTTTTGATTGGCCGACCACTCACCACGCCGGTTCATCAAGACCTGACCTCAGCGATAACCCAGCACCTCACACGCTATGATTGAGTGGAGCAGATGCGCCAACTTTTTTGGACGAGATGGTCTAAGTATGTAGTACATATCAGAGCTTCAAAGTAGAGTAAAGTGGCAGAAGAATGTTAATACTTTAACTCCTGACACGCTCGTTTTGATTAAAGAAGACAATCTTCCTCCTTTAAAATGGCGTTTCGGGCGAGTATTGCAGACCTTTACGGGGAAGGATGGAATTTCTCGTGTTGCTGATGTCAAAACTGCAACGGGCATAATACAACGCTCTTTTTCCAAGATATGCGCGCTACTTCAACTAGACGAAATTTACCAGTCTGTTCCTCATCAACTATAATGTTCATCAAGAATTGGAACCTGGAGCTTCCAAGGCCGGACGCGTGTTAATGACGATACTACGATACGCGCGGAGAAGGGCGCGCAGAGCTACGTGCGATAGAGCGACTCAACACACAGCGCGACTTAACTACTATACGAAACACACGTGCATAATTGTAAAACATAAATAAATAAATTGCTTAAACAATCTATGTTAGTACAGTAATAATTAATGAAATAACTTCCTCGTATTTGAAGTCGGTCAACAAGATTTAGTGAAATCACTTTGCATATCGTTAAAAATGCTTGCATGACTAAGCTACGATTAGATGCGAGGGTGCGGAAGGGATCATAGTGTAATACTTTTTGTGGATGAAACGTACCTTATATGCTTTTATGTACTCTTGACATGTATAAAATTTTTTGTAACGATTAGTTGAGTCGTTAGTTGGTTTCGTTAAGGTATGAAAGCGTAACAAACATACTCACATAAACTTTATTAGTTATTTTGATAGCCGTAAAGTTTGCCAAACACCCCGGGATGTGTGTTTGTAATAGTACCATATTCGATTCCTCCTGGCTCAGGGTCATTGAGCGTTGTGCAAGACGCTTATCGTATTTAAGGGTGGTAAATGCGTTTAGTGTTTCTTAAATAAAATTAAGGAACGTCATGCAAGCCGCCCTTTGACTGCGTTCGGCTACACGGGTCGTGCGGCTTATTAAAATCATTAAAAATAATGCCGTTTACAAATAGCCACATTAGTACATAACATAAACACATACCTTTTTTTTTGATAACGCAGGGGGAATGTCTTTACTTGCGACACTGCCTAGGGCCCGGGGGGGGGGGGGGTTCCGAGGGGTGTGTGGAACTCTTGTCGTCCGGAATCTCTATGCATGACTTCGAGAGCGAAGTAGTATTGAGATTCCGTCCGCCAGACTACCCACTAAACCTAACCTGAGCCCCTAGTCCCTCGCGCTTTTATGGGGCGTCACAGGATATAGACCATAGTTACACAACTGTGACGCCCCAACGCATGGCTTAACCCCAGGGTGGCCCTCGGGGTGGACCACCCTCTTCACCAGTAAGGGGGGGAAATCCCGTGAGTGCCCCCGGACTCACGGGCCCCTACTAATGGAATCCCTAGGGTGGAAGGAGATGATGAGCGTAGATGCGCATGCAGCGTCCAGTGCGCCGCCGGCGGCTTGGGTCCGCCCACGCATCCTCCTCCCTTTCCCTCTCGGCGACCTCCTTCTGGAGCATGACCGCATCACAGAAGGAGGCCACCGCCGTCCAACAGTCGTAGCTCCGGAGCATCGCCGTGACCAGATCACGGAGCGAATCGACTGGACCAACCACGGCTTCGAGCGAGTGACGCTGAGGTCCCCAGATGGCGCACTCCACCAGCGTATGGACCGCTGTGTCCAAAGGTGCGCCGCAATGCATGCAGTCCGGTGAAGACTCCCGACCCGCAACACGATGCAGATATTTACCGAAGCAGCCATGCCCGGTAAGTATCTGCACCATCCTATACGTTGGGGTCCCCTTATTCCGGGAGACCCAACGAGACAGGTGGGGGCGGACCGCCTCCACCGTCTGTAGTCCAGCCACTGGGGACCTCAGGTCCTCTTCCCATTTAAGCATCAGGGCCGCGGTCGCGTCGGCCCTGGTCTTTTTCACTTCCGCCAGGCTCGGCCTCAGGCCTCTTTCCCGGGCATTCTGCCGAAACTCATACACCCTAGCGAGCGTCTCTGCTTGTAACTCCCAAGGCGGATCGCCCGCCAGGAGAGTAGCCGCTGTGTAGGACACCGTACGGTAGCCCCGAATGGCCCTCACCGCAAGGACGCGCTGGCAATGCCGCAGCAGCGTCCTGTTCTTGCGGTGGAGGGCCTCACTCCAAACGGGGGCACCGTAAAGTGCCATACTCCACAGAATACCCGAATAAAACCTCCTACAGGCCGTGCCTGGCCCTCCCACATTTGGCAGGAGTCTGGCCAGGGCAGCGGCGGTCTTAATCAATTTCGGGGCCAATTGAGCAAAGTGGGCCCCGAAGTTTCACTTCCCATCCAACGTGAGGCCCAGGTACTTCATCTGGGCCTCGACCGCCACTGCCAAATCCTGGACGACGACGCGCGTATCCCGGGGCGGTCGCCTACGATGACCACAAAACATCAGGGCCTCAGATTTTTCAGGAGAAACCCTGAGGCCCAGCTGCTCCACGCTATCGACGTCTAACGCCACGCAGGCGTTGGTTAACTCAACCGATTTGTCGTAGGTGCCACCTCGGGCCGTGACGATGGTGTCATCCGCTTAGCAAATAACCCCCGCCCCGAGCAGGACTGGCTCTCTGAGGAGCCAGTCGTATCCGATGTTCCACAGGATCAGACCCAGAACCGATCCCTGTGGAACACCGGACAGAACGCGCCGACGTCCAGCAATCAGGCCAAAGCCGCCCCCCTCCCAGAGGACGAACCTGTCCTGGAGGTATGCCTCCAACAGCCTCATCAAATACGGAGGCACTCCTTGATACCGGAGTGCCTCGACGATGGTCTCAAATGGGAGGCTGTTGAAGGCGTTCGCGATGTCAAGCGATACCACCAGGACAGACTCCTCCATCCCCTCTGCCTTTCTCGTGAGGCGCTTCAACGCGCTCAGGGCGTCCAATGTGGAACGCCCTGCGCGGAATCAGAACTGCGCCTCAGAGAGGCCAGGCCCAACTTCATTCAGGTGCCTGACGAGGCGATTCGCCAAAATCTTTTCAAAAAATTTGGCTACCTAATCAAGCAGCACGATGGGCCTGTAGGCAGAGGGTTCTCCAGGGGGGCGACCCTCCTTAGGGAGCAGGCACAGCCGGCCCTCCTTCCACGGCTTCGGGAACTCACCTGTTCTGATGCAGGCATAAAAAAGTCCCCGAAGCTGGCTGCCGAGATGTTTGGCGGCCACGAAGAGTGTCCGGCCTAGGACTCCATCTGGTCCCGGTGCCTTCCGCCGGCCTCGAAGACGGTCCAGGGCCGTCTCGAGCTCCTTCTCTGAGACGGGGGGAGGTTCCGTCTCAGAGGCTAATAATCCTGGAGGAGGATCCATGGTCGGAGGAGTATGGACTCCCGAGTCTGGGAAGAAACCGCTTATTACCCTATCAAGGACCCCGTCCGGAAGGGACTCCGTTATTGGGGTGGCAAAGGCGCGGAGGTTTTTGCGCGCCGCCCTGAACGGATGTCCCCAGGGGTCCCTGTCCAGTGATTCCAGTAACTCTTCCGTAGCCCGGGCCTTCGACTGACTGATTGCCAGCTGAAGGGCTTTCCTAGCAGCCCGGTACTCGTCCGCCATCCTGAGCTCCTCCTCCAGCTCCGGAGGAATTCAACGCCTGCAGCGCTTTAGAGATCGGTGAAGCCTTTGAGCTGCCTCTCGCAGGTCACCGATCTCTGCAGTCCACCAGTGTTGCCTAGCCGCTGCAAGCGTTGACGCGACCGTGGCATGGAGGCATCGCAGATCCTTCCAGGGATTTGCGCATGCGCTCCTCTAGTTCCTCCGGAGAACCACCATCCACCGGATTGGTCCAGCCCTCGACAGCTGCCGTCTCTTCAGCCAGTTCGCGGTCGAACCGACTGACGGCCCAGCGCGGGAATTGCCCGTGGCTGCGTGGGGTGTCTGTCGTCCCAGGAGGAGGGGAGACTTCGAACTTTATATAAAAGTGACAGTGTCTCCACCTCCTCAACTTTCCAATTTTTTATCCTGCGTGCGATCTGTTAGTCCCGGATACTTAGGGTGGTTTTTAAAAAAACACTATAGTACTGGAGTTGAGATTTATTATGTACTACACAGTACTGGAGCCTCAATCTACGGGACCTAAAAGGTCTACCGGATCCGGGTTTGGTAATGTAGATTAGGGCTATTCAACCGGCAGGCAGAAACCAGGTCCGTTGTTGAATAGCTTTAGCTAATTACCAGAAGACTCTGACAAATTTACAAAAGATTTAGTATTTATAGGCAATTACTGCTGATCGATGCTTAGCCTATTGATGTCAGTGGCTTGCCGGCTCTGCAATAATTGCCTAGAGAGAGTAGGGCTGTAACACCTCCCCCCTTTAAGACGAAGCATTGGAAAAAAGAAAGAATGCGAGTAGATTGAGACACCATAAATACAAAAGTGAAAAACAGTTAAACAATTTAATCTTAGAAACTAGTAAAGAAATAGTAAAAACAATTTCAATGTTATTAACTAGTAATGAAAATATACAGTTTATTTTAATCTTAGAAAAGGAAATTTTAATTGATAAAGAAATAGTAAACTTATTAAGAAGAACTACGACCTACAGTGAGTGACCTACACGACGCGCATCACGCGATCCCATTCGTGATTTTAGGATTATTATTCGTCGGCAAGGAACGAAGCGAGTGGCCTTTAAAACTGCAGCTTCATCAGCGTCTTATTTATCAACAACTGTACTTAACCGAAGGTGCACTTCTAGGAAGAAAGTTCCTCTTCAGCATTCTACGGATTACAGTCTTCAGTTCATCAGTCTTCGCATCTTATCTCACAATCGAAACTTCAATCATTCATCAAAGCATCATTTAACGTACAAGTATTGTGAGTTGAACGCGCAGTGATCACCGCCCGGACTTTGGACTCCCGGGCCTACGTGACTCGAGTCGGACGGCTCAAAAGTTAAGTGAGATCTTTCCAAAATCCTTAAAATTCATATATCACGTCATTATTCCTTAATTCAATCATCTATGTTGTAATTATTCATATAATATATTAATCCATTTTTGCATGTAAATTAATCATATAATTCTTATTACATTTTTCGTAAACCATCAATTCGTAACATACCTACATAATTTACTATATGCTCTTGTACATACGCATAGCCGCAAACTGGAGTTTACGATACTTACATTGTTGCATAATTTCTTATTTATTTTGTTCAATGCATTCTTTTTATAGCCGCTTACAAATCGTCAAGTTGTTATTAACAACATTCATCGTATACATATGTCCAGCTAGCATTGTTGCTACGTAGATCCACCGAGCTCTTTAGCAGTGTACTTTATTTCTTTAACTTATTTTCGTGTAACATTTTTTGTATGATTTCACTTTGTAGCAGTCATTTTAATCTTTTCTATCTTTCTTGACTATTCTTTTTTCAAACTTTTAAGCATACTTGCCTCTTATAATGGGTAATATCATATTTTTTGTTTTAAATGGACATCTTTTGTAGCATAACTTATGCAAATCATTTCCTATCTTACAGCTGCTAAGTCATGCGAGTAACTTCATGATTCACATATATTCATAAAAGATTTTTCATATTCTCATAATGG